>JAECUM010029655.1:0-39386 GCA_016617855.1 Megalonaias nervosa
TATATATATATATATATATATATATATATACATACATACATACATATATACACACACACACACACACACAACAGGGTTCAAGCCAGACTTGAATTCTAAAGAGAAATGACTTCTTCTTTTGGACAGAATAGGGACAGGGAGAAGTGGAGGCAACGCAAGATACATATATATATATATATATAATGCATGTGTGTTTTTTCATTCTCTTATTTGAATTGTGACCTCTATTTGTCAGTATGCATATCTGCATTTAACACTGGTTTTAAGCAATATTTTATTTTCAAGCAGAAACTGAGTTGTATGGATATTATAAACATGCATGCGTATAAAAATTATCATATTCATATGCAGTGTATTTTAGCCAAATGACTCGAGAGCACTGTAGAAGCTATACATTGTAATGATTTTAACTGATAGAACTAACAAGATTATAACAATGTAATTGCAAGTTAGTAAAAATGCTGAGGGCTGTTCCATTAAAACATACATGGGACACAGGAAGGCACTTTTAAAGTAGGGTACTCACCAACAGATGAAATTTAGAATTTTCTTGTCATTTTAATATGAACTCTATGAAACTGAACTACCCTGGCATATATTTTTCAAAAACTGCCTTCCCTGGGTACCATATATATTTCAATGGAACAGCCCTGAATCGACAACCCTTAAACAAGAATTATTTTCCTAATTTATGAAAGTACACTATAAAATAGCAGTTTAGACAAATCTGTAAACTTGTTTGAAACAAACCCTGTAACATGTAGATGAGAGCAAATACACACATGCCTTCATACCATTTTGTTCATCTAAATTTCTTTGTTGCAGATAAAACATTACCATTATTAAATACTTAGTAACTCAGTGAAGCACTGAAGTTGGTATATGAATGAACTAAAACCTTCTTTCTAACTGCCAACACGAGTGCATCTATTTTCTGAAAGGGGCTTTCTTAATGTAAACCACTCACAACAGTTAATTGATAGGATTGCAAATTTATGGTTTTATTGTCTACACATGTGCAATAACATCAGGCACTGGTTAAATAGTATCTGCTTCGCTACTTTTTTTCCCGTATTTTCATAAAAAAGAGTGAAAACAATTCTGACCAGACAGAGCTTCTCAAATGCTACAACAAAGCATTGTCCCATATGTTGGGACCTGCATACTGGGTTTGACACTAATGCATGTCCGCTGGCCTGAGGCCACCTGATTTTCAGAAGGACCACCACTTTCCTAAAGCTGGGTGGTCTGTGAAGCCTGCAATTTCAAATTGTGGATATTAAAGATATATCTATCCCATATTACAGGATTGTATAAATATTTCTTTTAAATATAAACATGTCAAACACAGTGAAAATCGAAAGAGAAATGAAGTTAAAGCTCGTGCCTATGCCATTTAATCCAAATTATCATTGTCATTTGGGCGCTTACTTTGCTAATCATATAAGAGCATCAAGCGTTTAGGCGACCGACTTTCGTTATGTGGTTTCGCGTGTTTTAAAAATGTGGAGATTTTTTTTTATAGTGTCTATCCGCCCCCTCCCCAAAACAAGAAACTCAAAATACATGTGTACAATAAAACCAAAAGAGAACGAAAATTCCAAGATACCTGAAAGCAGGAAGTTCCATGGCTAACCCACAGCAAGAAGAAGGATGAGGTGACATATTCAGTTTGTTCTGCATATAATACAATTGGAACATTTGTAGTCAGAAATATGGTCTAGGCCGATTACATGGAAGATCACTTATTAATACGCATGGATCCCGCTACTTATTAAACTGATGCAAGATCTTGATCATTCCAAGTCTGATCGAAATTGTAACAAAAATATGGCTTCCAGAAAGTTAACAAGCGAATCAAATGCAAGATCACCTCATTAATATGCATGGAACCTGCTTATTATCAAACTTGTTGGAGCTTTTGATGATATAATCCCACATACCAAATCTGATTGGGGAGCTGTGCTAGCTCAAGTGATAGTGTGTCAGACTTGAAATCCAACTGTAGCTGCTTCGATACCTTCCTAGGTTGGTTACCTCGGTTTGTCAGCAAGAAAGGAACTAGACTCCCATTTTCTCTGTATGATGAAGCCAATAATGTGCTCAAAATCTGACAAGATATGACTTCCAAAATTGCAGTAAGTTTTTACTGATGGACACACCATGCACAACTGATGCAGGGCTATAGCTTAATCACGCTTGGTCTTGCAGCAAGGCTAGAACACGTTCATGTAAGATGCCTGTGGGTAAAGTTTTGTTTTTTTTCCAGGACAAAAGGTCATCATAAATGAATCTTAAAATTGAGTCATTTTACAACAAAAAAAAACTTACCCTTTCCCCAATTCTCTCGTCCTTGGACAATTGAACAATGGCTTTGATGTCCTCATCTGTCAGGTTGCTGACTGCCAGCTTGTCGTCTTTTCTTGTTATGAAGTTGGCCTGTATAACTGTGGCAAACACTGGGAACCCATTGGCAGTGTTCAAAGAACCATCATAATTATTGTGGTACACACCAGTTAACTCCTGACAAACAAACCAAAATGGCAATATCATTATCTTTTTGGAACAGGTTAATTGCATCTAAATAAATGGAACAATTTTGCAACAGTATGAGCATGAGAGAAATGCAAGAAAGAAGGGGAGATGTTGGGACTGTTCTGGTGAAAAAATGTCATGGAGCGGGTACCAGTAGTAGGGATGCACATTTATTGTAGGGATACTATCACTAAATTTTTCTTTTTAAATAAGACACCGTCTCGACAAAAAAGAATCTGGGAAACGCCGAACAACACCTAAATCTTGAATAAAATCAGATGATACTGAGGCTGATTGTGACAACTGTATCTGAAGAACTTACAATTCTTCACATGATCATTTTAGATATGTAAGCAGTGATGCTGCCATAATTTTATCAAAAGGCGATGCTCCCACTTGTCGCCAAAGTATGGGGGCAGTAGGATAAAAAGAAGGGGAGAAGGAAACGGCCATCATTCAATATTTACTTGACACTCAAACATCCATCTCTTTCTGCATACCCTATTCTGTAAATGCTCTACTGAAATCAAAATGGTCACAAGATCTCTCATATAAATACGCATTAATCTGTTGACGGTTTCCAGTAAAACATATACCCCACAGGGGGAAGGCACTTTCACTGAGGTTAATCTGTTCCTTCTCTGTGTATAAATACAATCGACCCCCTCTTGAACGGCCCCCCTGACCAGCGGCCACCCGCTCTTTACGGCCAGAATCCGTCGGCACCAACAAGTTTGCGTTCAAAAGTACCCCTCACGAAAGGCCACCCCACTAACGCGACCAGCATATTAGTGCAAAAATATAAAATTTACCCCTCACAAGCGGCCGCATTTTATTTGGTAATGTGTATCCAGAACCAGTATTTTATTCATAACGTGTGTTAAGTAATCCGATTTCTGTTTCCTGATGTCAGGTTTTCGTTACTGAAAGAGGTGTTGACTGAAGTACATGTACCACTAAGGTTAATATTATATCATTTACGCCTCACGAGAAGCCACATCTATTCCAAAAAGTCGAGAAAAACTCAAATTTTAATCCATACAAAAAGTAAGTACACGTAATCCGATTAGCCTTACTGCTGTGTTATCATGAGATGTCTGGTTTAGTCACTCTATAATTGTTAAGATTACAATTATTGAACAGTAGTAACAGCTGAGAAGTGGCGGTATTGATGTACAATACACAAGTCAGCGGGAAAATGGTTTGATAGCCTTTACGGCTTCCCTTAGTTACATGTTGAGCTTGTTCATTTTCATAATTAGTGGCTATTACTACTGACAATAATTGTCAAGATTACAAATCCTAACAGCCGTGAGGTGCTATTGTTCAGGTCAAATCTGCGTATATATCGAAGCCGTTTTGGCTTCTCTCACTTAGTGTAAAGAAATATAAACACAATAGGGTACCAGACTGCGACTAATGAATCACGTGACAAGATCGCTGCCTTTAAAAACACATGGCATTTTGTTTAAATGTAGAAAAATTGTTTTATCAGTCCTGTAGTTGGCAACATTGATGATTGCAACCGGACGTAATTGTCAAGGTCATAACAGGGTCAGATAGGCTAAAAATAGATTTTGTGCAGACACGCACACACAGAAATTAACCTTGAACTATACAGGGTACCAGACAAAGACCGAAAAATCACGTGACAACATATTTATCGCTTCCTTTACGAAGAAGGCATTTCATCCACTCTACAAAAGTTTCGTCTGCATAATTAAATCGCAGACAGTTAGCAACATCTGAATAAATTGTTACCAAACATTAACATGTCATCATGTAAACGGAGACGATTATTTTAGAAAAAAGTTGGTTATTCTACTCCACGACATCGGGTGAGGTGGGGAGGAGGGACTTGCCAAACAATTTTAGGTAGAAAAGACTCAAATAAAACAATTTTATGTTGAAAAGACTCGAATAAACAACATCGTAACCGATAAGGTTATTCAGCAGCAGTGGGAAAATGGAGCAAATAGAAAGAGAATTATGTATGTACCAAGATTTAAATGACGTTTTTGAATGGTTTTACAATGTGCATGACAACAACACCCGCTCGCATATCACGCTTATGCCAAGAATAAGAACTATTAATGCATATTCAGTTGAAATAAGTCTATTGTTATAAGAAGAAGAACCTTTTAATAATTAATGTTACTTTTAAATGAAGATATTAAATGCTTTGAAGAATGTAGCTTTCTTACTACGTACATTACATATACTTCTCACAAAAAATTTAGTCCCAATCTGGAAAGGCCACCCATCTTATAAGGCCACTTTCCCAGTGCAGAATGGGTGGCCATATAAGAGGGGAACCACTGTATTGTTCTGTGTTGAGAATTCCCCTTCAGTCTACTGTCTGAAGGGGCATATGCATAGATAACTTTGACAACCTGAATGTTCCATTTGAGAAACTGTTCTTTATTGTTAGATACAATTTTCCACGGCTCGAAGGTATTGTCTCTGACATCTCTACTTCAAAACAAGATATTTTTTGAACAAGAGCTCTACCAAGTTTCACTTTCTTGAATGGGTTCTGTGCTGACTATTATGGCAGTCACTATTTGTTCCATAATGCTGTATTAGGGTTCAAAGACCATCATTATCAGTCTGCTTGTTCAGACATAATTTGATCAAATGAATATCTTAATTATATTTTTTAATCTTATTTGTTCATTTTATCTCAGCTATTAAGGTGGCTGACAGTGATAAACTGTTTGAGAAATGAAATTAAAATTGCACTCAACATTAAATTGCTTGCATTATAATTAGGCATGGTATTCTGCCTTTTCTACATTTCAAAATACTACTGAATCAGGAGCTGACCAGCATGCTGTTAGTTTTTGTCTATCCATTATGTACATCAGACCACAGGGGCTAGTATCACTGCTTACAATCTACCTGTAAATTGTAAATGTACTGTATAGGTAAACTGTCAGCAATTATATGAGCCCATGATCGGACTCGCGTTCAACATCAATTTTGGGTTCAAAGTCACTCACTAGCAATTCCTCTAACATTTTTCCATCTCCAATAATCTGACATACTTGAAAACTTTAAAAATCATTGTCATCATCACTATCATCAGCCAGTATTTGCTAATGAAATAGTCATTAAAGATGTACAAAGTTGGGAGTCGGCCATTTTGGATTTTCTAGGTAGCACACATTTTAAATGTGCATTCATAAACCTTTCTTCACGAACCCGAGGTTAAATCTATGACAGAATGCTTGTTCCAGAGCCCAATGTGCCAATCAAATAAGTCTGACAACCATTTTTGTCAAGCAGAAGTACCCAGCTGTGTAAACAGATGCATACCAGAAAAAAAGACGTGACAAGTGCTACAAGACATCTATTGGCAGCGTGACTCGTGTCACAACAAGCACTTTAGTTAAATAAGAACTGCATAATGTGCAAAGTACATTCTTACATGCATGACTTTAACCTAATTTGCAGGAGTTCTTGCACATCACTACTCTACAAATTTTGCATGATTTACACGCTTGTGCACCCTGGAAGCATCTCCATGTATGCAGCATTATAGGAATACTGTATAAATATTTTTGCTGCAGTAACTTGAATTTTAATTCAAAATCTGCTTTGAAAATACCTTCCAACATTTTGCATAACAAAAGATCAAGGCAGTTTTATGATTTAGAACACACACACATCTATAATAGATTAGTGACCAATTGATATGTTCTTCAATTTCATAGTTTCTATCAATTTTCCATGCGCTGATTGCTAATCACATTTTGACAGCATCGTTAAGATAGATAGTAAACAACAAGCTAGCATAATAAACTACGTGATACAAAAGCTGCCTTAATTATTGCCAATTGCAGTATACATTTATACAACACAACACATAATTAAATAATTGCATTTCCATCTAAAGCTTTCCATTTCCATGAACACAGTAATTTACATCCTTGTGGCTGCATGTTAACAACCAGGAAATATGGTTCCCACATCATCACCCAAGTTCACTAATAGCTTCTTGATGGAAGTATGTTAACTTCTATTATAATGATATGTACACAAGTCCCTGTCAACTTCTATCATACTAATCTGTACACTAGTCCCTGTTAACTTCCATAATAGAGATCTGTACACTAGTCTTCACTAACTTCCATTTTAACAATCTGTACACTAGCCCTGACTACTTCCTTGACACTAATCTATACACTAGTCCGTTAACTTCCATTATAATGATCTGTATACTAGCCCCATTAACTCCATGATAGCAATATGTACATTAGTCCCCATTAACTTCCATTATAGTGATCTGTACACTTGTCCTTGTTAACTTCCAATATATTAATTTGTAAACTAGTCCCTGTTAACTTCCATTATAGCAATCTGTACATGTCTGTTAACTTCTATTATAGTGATTTGCAAACTAGCTCCCACTAACTTCCATTCTAGCAATCTGTACACTAGTCCCATTCAACTTCCAATATATTAATTTGTACTCTAGTCCCTGTTAGCCTCCATTATATTAATATGTACACTAGTCCCCATTAACTTCCATTACAGTGACCTGTACACTGGTCCCTGTTAACTTCCATTATAGTGATCTGTACCCTAGTCTGTTAACTTCCATTATAGCGATAGTACACTAGTCTGTTAACTTTCATTATAGCGATTCTGTTCTACCATCTTAACTCTTATTCTAGTATTGAACTCTGCATTTGTTTTATTTATTAACCTGACCACAGTAAGTTGTTTTGTCAGCTAACTATGTGTGGCAAGTCACAAGACACCTGAACAATCCACCAACCATGCATAGAAATGAAAAAGTTCTCAGCTCCACTGATCAATCCCTACTGGTGCCAAGATTGAAAAAAAGAAAAAAACATAGACAAATTATTTTTAGACAGGGCATTTTATGATACTTCTTTCAACAAACAACTTCTTTCAACCAACATTTTTCATCACTCATTTTTCTTCTTACAAATGTGTATTTACTAAGTGGATGCCAGTAAAGGTATAGCAACTTCAGAGAGCTTTGCAGAACACAAAGGTTTCTTTCACATTTTGAATGGGGAGAGTTGGTTAGATCCTTGAATTAAAGGGATTAGATTCATGGGTTTCACAAGTTGTCCCCAAATCAACTTCTCACAAATCTGACTATTCCCAACTCTGTTATCATGCAAGGAGTTTGAACTTCTTCTAGTCCTGTTTTCTCTTCACCTAGTATCTAATAGCCATTCTGGTGTGTTTGCATTGCATTATTATTAATTAGTAGGTAGCTATGAATTAGTAGCCATGAACATAATTAACAAAATGTATAGGGAAAAAAATCCAAAACACGTGCTCATCATCTTGAAGCTCTGACCCTGCAACAAAATTAATCATGATTAACATCTAATCAAAAGTACCTTACATAAAACTTTTGGCTGAGATTAGCCTTAATCAGGGCTGGAATTACCCTTTGCCACCCATCTTGTCCACTAAACATGTAAAACTGATTCTACTTCCCCACAAAGAATTAATCAGTTTTAATTGACCGATATTATCTCTTGTTCTCACTTGATTTAAATGTCCAGCCAAGATCATCAACATGACTTGAGGGTAGTTACTTTGTTTTCAAATATGTGTATTGACAGAAAGCTCATATGTGTGTGCGTGCATGTGTTTGGATTTTTAATGTAGCTTTAACAATTTTTCAGTCATGCCGCTAAGATGTCTGTAGTTTGGCAGTTCATAATGATGTCCAACACTGAGGCATCATGCCGCAGACATGTAGCATCATGTCGCAGCCAGTCACATGAACCTCACACAGGGCCTACAAGTCCTAACACAAACATCTTGATGCTGAGTGCCTAGAAAGGCAGCTGTTAGTATCATTTTTACAAGTTTTTGGTATGACTTGTCCCAGGTCTGAAATGGCGACCTCCTGCATCCAAGGCAGTCACTCTAACCACTAGGCCACCAGGGCAGCCAAAGCTCATACGTTTGTCAACCTATAAATTGCATAACATTTACCAATCCCATGTTTTGCCTCCTGGTCCTAAAATTAGTATTAACCAAGCAACTGAAACATTCACATCTTTATGCCTTGCAGTTTCAGAGAATGTAAAAATAAACATAAAATAAATGGTAAATTTGTGGATTTTAAGTTTTATAAACAATGAATTATTCTCATGAAACTAGATCTCATTTGACAGCGACAACCATGTAATCACACAGATTTGGTTATCTACAACCTGAAGAGAAACACTACAATGGTTTATACCAAATAAAAGATCAAACATTCACCTGATTAAAATGTCTTCTAAGAATATGCTAATTTGTTTAGTCCATTATCCTGTAACAAGTGACCCACATCCTGCACTCTCCTTTTTTTCCCCCACTGCCCCTGGTGTATCCAATGGCTTTTGTTTCTGTCCCACATTTTAAAACAAAAGAACACCCACTTTAAAACAAAACAACACTCATTTCCCTTTTCTTAGTCAATGCAAGTTGACTACAACTTCTGCAGTTCTAGATACAACCCCTTGACAATACCATGTTCATTTTCTTCTACTGTGGAGTTTATCAACCACTCATAACTTGTGTCAAGGAGACATTTCAAACTTTTCCCCCATGTGTACAACTGACTTGTGTATCATTTAATGGACATTTTTACTCATAGATTTCTCCACTGCCTTGTATCTGGTCCACTTTAAGTAAGTTCACTTTTGGTATGTCGTGTAGTTAATAGGCTATGTTCAATTCCAACGGGTTGTAAAGGTTTGTTACCAATCTATTCAAGCCTAAGGCAAACAGTAACTACCAATTAGTTTTGATGTAGCTATTCACTATGTGTTACAACCTCAAATTACTACCATCCAGCCAAAATTACACAACTGCATCCCAAACAAGCCATGGAAGAGATACAATATTCAAATGCAATGTAAACTGTGAACCTAGCAAAATCTAACACTAAAGACAAACAATTTTTTTTTTTTTTTCAGGTAAAATTTCACTTACTATCTCATCTCCTGGTTTACAAGTGTCAACTAAATCATCCAACAAGATGGCATCCTTAGATCTTGGCAGTCTGCCAGCAGGCACTTTTCCAGGACTCTCCTGAATTGTGATTCGTTGGTAGTTTTTATAAAGTGTCTGAAAAATAACAATGCAGGGACTATAATCTGTACATGTTAACAGCACTCACCTACTTGTTTTTAATCTGAATGATGCTGCTTGAGTATGCTAGGTCATTTAATCCATGATACTGCTAGGTTTTAATGGCAATTAAAAGTACATGTAACAACGACCAACGTTTTAAGGTTTGCATCTTGGCAGCTTTCTCATTTCATCCTATCACATGTTCTAAATTCTCAAACCCCAAAACAATGTTGTCCTCTAAAATTTAGCTGGCATTACACATGGTCTGATGCTCATTAATGATGTGGGATGATAAATATTACACTACAGTTAACACCCTGTAAAACATACGCCAACATCAAAGAGCGTGCTGATAAAAAATAAATGTTCACACTCACGCCTACATTTTTACGAAAACCTCTGGGTGACTAATCCACATTGAACATGCCTCCCCTTCCCCATCCCAAGTATGTTTTACTGGAACAGACCCAAGAATTGCTTCACCGTATCAAATTATTTAGCTTACTAAAACAGCTAAAATAGCAAGTCTGTCAAGTGTTATCATAATGTCATAAACAGTCATCACAATTGTAATCTTTACATCAATACCAGGGCAGGCAATACTGTAACAAGTATTAAATCCAATGATCAAGTAAGAAATTTCAAGAATTAAAGTTTCAAAGGAGGTCAAGATGCAGATGTGTTACTGGGAAAATTTAAGGAGAGTACTTTCCCTGGTGTACCAATTTCATAAATCCAACCTACCTGTTCCATGTTTATTTGAAATGGCCCAGATGACTGGCATTCTGGGCAGTTGCCTGGCTTGACTTCCTGGTTCTGGTTCTGATAGAACGGCCCAAGGACATAGTTACATTTGTTACAATCATATTTGATGACACTCAGTTGGGGTAGAACACCAGTACAGCTGGTCACCACGCCACTTGTTCGTATCAGCTGATTTAAGTGAAGCTGCCTGTCAGAGACAATCAATACATACTCAAATGAAAGTCCGTCACATTTTCAACTAGACATGCCAACTTTTAGAACTGATGTCCCTACTTTTCTCTTACCTCTTCCATACTGATTTAAGTATAACATCTGGCTGAAATCCAATTGAAATCAAACTAGGTGGGTCTGACAATAAACATCTACAACTCCATTAAATGAACACTGACAATTAACACAACAAAGATCTCGTCAGTATCTATGTATCAAATATGGATGAAATCCATATGTATGTATGTATGTATGTATGTATGTATGTATGTATGTATGTGTGCATTTATGTATGTATACATGTGTGTATGTATGTATGTATGTTGTAGGGTTTAACGCCCTTTTTCAGCACAAGATGGGCTATACATGGTGGCCAGTATAAATGTTGGAGGAAAACCCCAGAAAGAACCACCGACCCACAAGAATTTACTGGCAAGCTTTCTCACATAC
The DNA here is from genome assembly GCA_016617855.1 of Megalonaias nervosa. Taxonomy (NCBI): domain Eukaryota; kingdom Metazoa; phylum Mollusca; class Bivalvia; order Unionida; family Unionidae; genus Megalonaias; species Megalonaias nervosa. Next base: position 11,080 of record JAECUM010029655.1, read on the forward strand.
CCCCATTGGCCGAACCCAAGACTTGAACCCTCGCAGACGGAGGTGAGATGGCAATAATCCGCAAAAGTGAGCGCTTCAGGCTACTCGGCCACTTGGAGCCCCTCTATGTACGTTGTATGCATGTATGTGTGCATCTATGTACGTATTACTAAATCTACAAACAGGGAGCCAATGAAAAACTATACAATTTAACCACTGTTCAATAGTTGAAACAACAGAACCAATCTAATCTGTGTTCTCCCCATGACATTTTATTGTAGTGGTCCTGCTACACTATTATTTAAGCCCACTATGCTTTAGAATCCACTGCTATGCTCTCTGCTTATGTCACTACACTTTTTAGTTTCCAGCTGTCTTTAAAATGAATGTTAAATAAACAACCCGTCACCTAATTCAAAGCCCTATTTACAGAAATGATACATGTTCTTGTGTATTTAATTAAGATAACCCAGTATTTAAGAAAATCCAGGATAGTTAATCTTTTGTGCGACATTTGATGCGATTCATCTTTATGCTGACAGTTAGTGATGATGGAGTAGGGTGTATTGTATATATTTTGGTTGCTAGTATTTCCTCCTCCTCTTACCTATTCTCCCAATGTTACTGTGACTGGATAATTTGACAGCAAAATGATTTTTTAAAATTAAATTACGTTTCTCCAAAAATACTTATCCTTCCTCACAAATGCATCCCGTTATGGGTCTTGCTGGGTTGCCACGAGGGGGGGGGGCACGGTAGTCTGTAAATGTTACTTCCCATCATCTATATGATACATAGATGGAATGACGATTGGGGGAGGGGTGGTCTTTAGGGAGGGTTGGTTTTGAAGATTGCAGAGGTTTTTTTCCTAATGTTAAAGTGACAGGTACATGTTTTTGCAGAAATACAATATACAAATTTCTTTCCTCATCTCTCATCACTTAATTATTCTGTCAAGTTTTGGCAACTTCAAGGATTCTAAATCTTTGAACAAAGTGGCTTGTTCATAAAATCAGTTTCCTCCCCAGGGCCTTTTTACCACACTGGTCACTTCTTTGATGGATTCTGCTTTTTGCTATCCCTCTAAAATAAAGCAGTTAAATAAACATCTTGTCACCCATTTAAAACCATTTTTCTCAATGTCAAATGTTGTACCCAACTGCCAGTGTGTAACACCTGATGTGGGGTTTGTCTTTAAACTGATTTAGTTGGAAGTAGATTCTGCTCAATTTATTCCTTTCCGTCGATCCCAGAAAGAAAGAGCAGCAAATTTTTATCTTGCAATTTTATCCATTTTGAAAATCACTGGATTATTCCTTCATTTATGTTTGAAATGTTTCTCCAACAACTACTAACTGGTTTGCAATTGGAATGTATTGCATAATAAATTAAGTGGTGCCATTTTTTTTTTTTCAGTATACTGCTGGATTAATACATGTCATCCTTCACTTGTTAAATTTGCTGATATAAACAAAATAACCTCAATCAGTGAGTTATTTTCTATAAAATTCATAACTGCCATAAACTTTAACCACATCATCCTTGACATTTGGAATAAATATATCTTGTTGAATTATTTCATCCATTTGCTTACTCATTATTTAGTAAAGTCACCACTTCAAACATTTTGATATCTTTTGTATGTCCATTAATAAAATGTAAGCTCTATTTCTTCAGACTGTGAAAGATCATTCTCTATAATGAACAGAATGAAGAGTGGAATAAGGAACAGGCTGACATGGAGGGCATGAATTACTTTAATTACAATTATTACTTAACAGCTTTGCCTAAAAGAAATTAATTTTAATGTGTGTATCAAATGTGTCAATCAAAATAAATGGAGACATGAAGAAACGAATGAAAAAATTCATAAATGATTTTGACGTTGAATCATGTTACAACTTAGGGAAATAAAGAATACTTTGTAGGTACATGTGCTTCTTTTATATTTCATGGATATCAATTTTTTACACTTGTCATTAAAAAAAAAAAAAAGTTTTATGACACTAACACGAGATGACCCTGATGCTAAGTCAAGCCAGAGTATTATGGATCTACTGTTGCTACAAGCAACCACAGCTCCTTTTCTTAATTAACACAGAGTACTGCAAAAAGTAACCATTCCTCCTGTTCCCAGTTTAAATGCAACATAGAATGCTGCAAAAGAAACCATTCCTCCTTTTCTCAGTTTAAAATGCAACACAGAACTGCAATTCATTAATACAGTGCTGCCCCTTGGCTTAGCTGTCTGCGTGACAATTTATTTACCTTTCTCCCCTGACGACAACAACAAATATATGGGGATTTGTAAAATATAGAAGAGCACTGGCAGACGGACGGAGAATGTCCCCAAGTTATTCTTAGAGTGTAACACTATTGAGACATTACTCTTTATTTGTCCCTTGACAACTTAAGATTAGTTTTGTTGAACAGTACTTCAACAACCCCAATCTAGTTGTGACACAACGATTTCTTCATACATGACCCAGCAATCCAGCCTTACAGCCAAGTTTTACTAATAGGTCATTCAACTTTGTAACATAGACCCAAAAGTTTTGCAATGGCTCATTCTGGCCCTGCTTTTGTTTAAAATGATCAAATCACAAAAAAAAATTTTTAAGCATTAAGATGACAAGTGTTTATTTTCATGTGCACATTTTGTAACGACAACCCCAAAAATTGTTATCATCCCATCCTCACAAGTGAGAGATTTGTTTGACTGGGAAAAAAAAGAAAGAAAAGAGGTAACCAACCTCAGTGATCTCAGTTCTTCAATAAGGGGCAGCTCCGCTATCCTAACATGGATCTCCTTGGCTATTCGCTCATAATTTGGATACATGCTCAGCACCACTTCCTTGGCAGCCTGGATATAAGTAAACTTCTAAGTTCAGATTAATTTTTAAATATTTATGCATCATTCACATTCTATGACTGAAATAGCAAGTGTCAAAAAAGAAAAAAGGTCTTTGGGGTTTTAAAACTCGATCATGTTCACCTCAAAACTGCCATATCTTTGTTTATTTTCTGTACCCAATTTTATTTATGTTCTGAAGCAGTTTTAGTCCATTATCTCTTGACAGTATGGCCTATAAATCTTCATGATGGATGTTTATGGAAAGGCATTAAAGTTGAATTGAAATATCCATCTACATCTTACTGATGCTTATGATAGGACAATAAAGTGGGTTGAAAATATAACATTTAGTCTGGTAGATGCTTATGGAAAGGTGTTAAAGTAGGTTTGAAATTAAAACATCTAAATCATGCATATGCTTAAAATTGGGCAATAAAATGGGTTTAAAATATAAACCCAAGTCTTATAGATGCCTATAGAAAGACATTAAAATATGTTGAAATATACATTTGTCCCAAGCTTATAGATGCTTATGGAAGGGCATACAAGTCAGTTTGGGATATACAACCAAGTCTTTTAGAAGCTTATCAAATCATTAAATTAGTTTACACCTGTCCAAGTTTTACAGATGTTTTTATGTAAGGGAATAAGTACAGGTCTGAAATATACATTTGTCCAAAGCTTATAGATGCTTATGGACGGGCATCAAAGTTAGTTGGTGTGTGTGTGTGTGATTTAGATTTTTAACGTAGCTTTAACAATTTTTCAATCATATCGCTACGATGTCTGCAGTGTGACAATCATGCCGCAGACATGTGACATGATGTCCAACCCAGTCACATTATCCTGACACCAGGCCGACCAGTCCTAACACTAACCTCTAAATGCTGAGCACCAAGCGAGGCAGCTGCTAGTACCATTTTTTGAAGACTTTGGTACGACTCGGCCAGGGTTCAAACTCGCGACCTAACGCATCCAAGGTGGACTCTTTAACCAAAGTTAGTTGGAGATACCGAACTAAGTCTTTAGAAGCTTATCAAATGGCATCAAGGGGGCACTCACCAGCTATTATGTACTTTCAAGATAGTGACATATGTAAAGTGAAGTAGTTTGCATTTGAAACATGCACAGTGGAGAGGATGGTGGCATACCTCTATGCTACTTTGATGTAATGTGGATGACATTTCTTTGGATACTGTACTTATGGAAACTGTACATGATCTGCTGCTGTTGTTGGGTTTAACGCCATTTTTCAGCTCAAGATAGGCTATACATGGCGGCCAGTGTAAGTGGTGGAGGAAGAACCCGGGATCACCCCAGAAAGAACCACCGACCCACGAAAAGCTACTGGCAAGCTTTCTCACATACCCACACTGGCCGAATCCGACACTCAAACCCACACAGGCAGAGGTGAGATGGCAATGATCCATAACGGTGAGTGCTTTAGACCACTCTGCCACTCTGGGCCCCTGTACATGATCTAGGCACACTGCTGACTAAAATGACTGCTCCCTTGTGCTGAAAAAATCTGCCTGAATTAGTCTGAAGTACACTATCTTTAGCACCTATTAAAATTGGGAAAATGAATTTTGCCCAACCAGACAATGCCAGCTTCTGAAAGTGCAATGGATGAATTACCAAATATATAAAATGTGAAAAAAAGTTATCGGCTCTTTTATTTTAAAATACAATTTACCTCTGAAGTCTAGGAAATGAAAAGGACCAAGCAGAGATAGCAGTTTTTTGAAAGGTGCACATCTGGAGTAAGGCCAAGCTGTATACTCTATAACCCATATTACACCCATCAATCATACACCATAAAGGGTTCTCTGAACAATATCTAAGATATACAAGGTCTTTTTTAAACAGTCAGTACAACCAGTGAGGACACCTGGGGAAATTCTTTTTCTTTAAAATTCCAAACCTTCGCAAAATACGAAACTGTAGAGTGCCACCTAAAGAGGGTTTGAAATGTACATTTGTCCAAGTCTTATAGATACTTTTATTTAAGAGCATTAAAATATGTTTGAAATATACATTTTTCTTTGCACATTGCTGGGGAAAATATGGCACCAGTGTTTGATGCCAAAGAAAATGAGAATCAGCTGCTCTCCTAAACTAGAAGATGATCAGGACACAGATGCATAATTTTTCAAAGGGTCATAGAGTACACCAGCATCCGAAATATGGCAAGTTCCAAGGTAAGTACTGAGATACTTAGCAAGTGTTTTTAAAGAGCGTTATTATGCTAAATTCAAACCAAATTTGTTTTCTGTCAAGCATGGACACAAAATTTTATATTTTAAAAGACAAATTTATAATTTTCGTTTTCAATATAAGTATGCACTGACATGTGACTTTATTTCTTTTTCTTTCCAACTGTTCTAAGTTCCACTCATGACTACTTCCACTTCATTGCACTTCTTACCTCATCTAAATTCTGAAGCATTTCAGTTGGAGCCTCTGGCAAGAAATATGCAAGCACCTGCTCTACTGAGGCCAGCATATTGTAATCCACCACCAGACTCTCCTTGTTACCTGAAATATTTGACACCATTTACAGTTCCATTTTCATTTACCCCAACTCTCCTTGTTACCTGAAATATTTTTACACCATTTACAGTTCCATTTTCATTTACCCCAACTCTCCTTGTTACCTGAAATATCTGACATCATTTACAGTTCCATTTTCATTTACCCCAACGCTCCTTGTTACCTGAAATATTTTACACCATTTACATTTCCATTTTTATATACCCCAACTCTCATTGTTACCTGAAGTATTTTATACCATTTACAGTTCCATTTTAATTTACCCCAACTCTCCTTGTTACCTGAAATATTTTACACCATTTACAGTTCCATTTTCATTTATCCCAAGCCCCATCCAACTAAGCTGCCCATTTTTTTACCAATTGCAAGCTTCCAGTAGTAATTACAAATAAGCCAACTTCCATATTGGAGTTAAATCCAAGATACATTTAAATCTTCAAATCCAAAAGGTGCTACATATTTTGTAAATTTTAGCCTCCTCTGTGGGATATCACTTACTCCTTCTCTTTGACAACAAATGTTAGAGCTTTTGGTCAAAATTTCAAGAATTTACTTGCAACATGGAAACCCCAACTGCTCATCTTATTAGGTGAATTTTTAAATTACTTAAATTATGACAGTTCCTTGCAGCTATCAGTCAATTTGCATGTCAATGTTTCAAAATGGAATTGATACCTGTCATAAAATCAATCGCAAAAAACTAAAATGATACTGTTTTGCATTTGTAAATAAGCCGAATTCATCTTCACAATATTGAAGGCTCTTCTCTATCATTGGTTGTTCATGCCATGAACTAAATGATTTTTATTTTATTTTTTTAAGTTTTTTTTTCTGCATATTTTTTCATGACTCCACCTTCAAGCATCAGCTGAGGAGTGAAAATTTTACTTTGAAGTCAGTTGCTACATTTGTTAACAATACCAGTCAGGAACACGTTGAGCTTCAATGTTATTTTGTAGCATCTATGTTTCAAAAGAACCATTAACTTCTTACTGAAAATGCTTTTTTGTGGTTTGCGAAAAACCAATATTCTACTAGGAGCAAGGACAGAGAAGTGCAAAGTAGTCAAGTTGTAACATTTTCGCATATTAGTGTGCTTATTTTCTTGTGATTTATTGTCGAATTTTGTCATAATTAACATGTACAAACCAAAAGCTTCTGAAATTAAAGCTTAAAAGTTGAAAGAGTTGTTAATTCAAGAATCAAAGTGAACAGTGATAATATCTGTACGACTTTAGAATTAAAATGAACAGCACGAGATAAACAGGAAATGATAGAGATTTACAGGAGATGAAGCCAAAACTGCACCCACCTCCAGTTTGTAGCAACTAACAAACTTTTACCAGGGATAACTGCTTAAAGTAATGAAAAATAAAAAAACCACATATTAATAGCAATCATTACAAGTATAGAGATTTTATAGCCTTGGCAACAAATGGCATAGCCAGAGCAATCTATAAGGTATTACTGATAAATATGACGTGTTCAGCCAAGGCATAATACAGTAAAAGTTTAAAGAATGGGATGGATTTTGGTGGGAGAATTATAAACAAGAAATTCCACTTGGATAAAGCTCAAACAAAGGTAAAAAACAAAACTGAAGGCTACTTTTTATTGTACAGCAAATATAATCATGTCTAACCCAGATAACCATTTTACAACTAAGTAGGACATATATATCTGGATCACAAGTGTGACAGGGTGGACTAATAGAAGTTGCATTTTCGATCGTGTTGGGTATTTCATTGTCTAGAAACCTATGCAAGTAACTCTGCAAAGAAAAAATAAACCACAGCATTTCTAGAATTTTTATTTTAATAACAGAATGAAACCTGTTAATAGCAGCAGGTGATTTCTTTTTACTTTTGTTTCTTTAAAAGTAGAACCTCCCTTTCTCTCATTAAATTTACTTTAATCAAACTGTGTATATACTGTATAGCATCTATATAGTCTCAACATTCTCTGCTCAGAAATGTATTGCACATTTTTGCAATTCACATACATGAATGTATTTCAGAGGATGAGTATGTGAATGTTAAACAGAAATGTATAATGTAACTCAAGTCGACAGTCAAGTTTCAAGTTATGTAGTGGATGTCCACTATTACATAATTATATTGATGTGACTTTCTTATCCGGGAAATAAATCTAAATCCATCCACTATGAGCCACAATGCAGAGGATCCAAGAAAACCACTATATCTGATTTGTGATTCAGATCAACTGTAGGAATGTGAATTTTTCATAAAACATGATATGTGTATTGTAGAGATCACATAACCTTCACAGATCACCTTCTAATATACATCTAAACATGTTTCCAAAACATTTATTTTCTTACCTTCCACCATTTGACGAATTTTTTCCCTATAAACATTGTGTCCTTTGGAATCAACAAAAGTTCTTAGGAAGTTCTTGAATCTATTTTTAATCTCCGTTTTTGGTCCCAACATGGAGACCCACTCTCGCACAGAATGTCCCTTCATGTCCTCAAGATTTTCAATACTTTCTATCATCTACAACAGGATAAAAGATAAATTAAAATTAAACTCCTACTGATCATGTGAAATAAACAAAACTGTGACAACAATCTGTGCATTCTACATGTATCCAACTTTAGAAGGTGATATCAATATCCATCTATAGAGAAAAGATGCTATTCTTGTTTCTGTTTTTTCTTTTGTTTTCCCTTGCAACAGAAAAATCCTGCAACTTCATTATATAAACATTTCACTTTTGATAGTTGGCAGGTGTTAAATGCTCAAAATCCATGCAATACGAAAGAAAAGGTTATGATGGTCAACAAATATATAACAGCTAATGTATTTTGATCAGCCTGTGTCAACTACCTTGCAGTGTCCTTAGGCAAGGAACTTTACTCCAATTGCCTCCACCTCAAATAACCTGCTTGTGTTGCTGTTCTATAAAGCACTAAACCAAATACTGTAGTTTGGCAACTCCAGCTACAATAATTTTAAAAAAATTGTAATTCTTTTAATTCTACTCACACATGAGGGATTGGGCATAGGAAGGGATATTTCTTGCTTACAGTGAGCATACTGTTGTTATTCTTTATCTTTTCATGTGGACAAATTTTCTTTTCTGTTTTGTCCAAAAAATCACATTTTCATAAGGGTTTAAATTAGCTTCCACACAAGTACCCTTGTTCATTAGGCAGTGTTTTATCTACAAATGGCTTCATGTAAGTCATTTGATTCATCAAGGCAAAAAACTGAGTCAAAATCCAAACCTATGAGTCCTATTCAAGCCGATAATCAGTCTTCAGTAGTTTTTAAAAAATAATTATATTGTTTAAATACACAACAAAAATATTAGTTTAAGTTATATAATGTGACTAAAGCCAAAAAGGCAACTCCTTTACCAGAAGCATCTGAACATTCTATATTTGTTAAAAATCTTGTGATGGTTTCATATCAGAAATAATCTGAGCATATATGAAAAGGTGTTTATTGTTGGCTATGTCAGTACTTTCATCTGCCATTGCTGTCACAAATGACAAATTTTGCAGGTCACATAAGATTATCCTCAACAACGTTTGATAGGCTCTCCAGTACCTCTGAACAGGTAGTAGCCAAGTCATACTGAGCAGCGGAATTCTTCAAAATGCCAATAGCATCAAATTCTTTAGCCGTCAAGTCAAATATTAAATTAAGAAGAGATTTATATTTTTAAAAAGGGATGTCTTCAACACTCAGCCAATGTACACACTTAAATAGCACTTTCGCTGCTATGTCTTGTTTGTAAAACTGCATTAAAATCTGCCTGGTGTTGTGAACCTTCAATCAGCAGTTTGTGTTTAGGCAACCCAGCATGCCTTCCCAGTGTACTGTTCTGAAAGTTATTGTTTTTTTGCACATTTGGTCATCGAGGTTTATTTTAGCCTCTGTACATATATGGCAAAACATAAAGGTGTCTTCACTGTCACATTCTTCACTCGACCTAACGTCTTTTTGAAAACATAGCCAGCTATATGTTTTCAACCGTTGCTGCACAAAATTACCTTTTATCTTACGAGTAACTGTTACCTCATCTTCAGATGATGAAGGCTTCACTGGTTCGATAACAACAGTTTTATCGACGGTCAGTTGTAAAAACGTGGTCCAAATGATAATTTCGTTTGTTTCGGATCTATTTTAATTTTGTTTACCTTGGATGCCATTTTCATTCGAACGCTGATAGTATCTTGGAACAATGCAAGGCATACAATTGAGCGAATGGAAATTGTTGCTTCTTTGTGCGATAAGGATGCATATAAAATAATAGTTTCTCATCTTTAGATGATGAAGGCTTCACTGGTTCGTTAACAATAGTTTTATCGACTGTCGGTTGTAAAAACGTGGTCCAAATGATAATTTCTTTTGTTTCGGATCTATTTTAATTTTGTTTACCTTGGATGCCATTTTCATTTGAATGCTGATAGTATCTTGGAACAACGCAAGGCATACAATTGAGCGAATGAAAATTGTTGCTTCTTTGTGCGATAAGGATGCGTATAAAATAATAGTTTCTCATGAGAATCACTGTAAAATCATGCGTTTATTTGTCGCCTCTTTCTCGTGTGTGGTGATTATGGTTCTAACATCCTGTTGCTACAAGCAATGTGACAGTTACAGGTCACATAAGGTCAGCCCCAGGCTCCACACTGTTGTGTTAATCAGCAAAAACATAACATTGGGTGCATCAATTTACGTACCGGCAACAATTTTTAGACCAAACCTTTGTTTTGTGTTAATCAGCAAAACATAACACTGGCGTGCGTCAATTTATGCACTGTCGACGACTTTTGTGCGTCAAATCGGAAAATTCTGCGTATTTGACGCGTAAGTAGATAAAACACTGATTGGGTCTCTAAATTAATAATTTGCAGCAACCATGTAACTGACAAAACGAGGAACACTATTAAAAAAAGTGAATTCACAGGTCTGTCTCTGCAGAATATAGAAGTGTGAGAAAAGAGTTGGTACCCATGGAATTGGGAAAAAATGCATGTAATCCTAGTAAACAGACTTACCCAAATAATGCATTCTCTATCAGACACACAACTGTAGGGTATAAATGTATCCAACATTACGGTGAAGAATTGAGCAAGATTTTTCCAAGCACTACTTTGTTAAATCTCCAACTACTTTGTTAAATGTCCTCCATATTATAAAGTCTTTTGATACAGTAAGTCACAAACAACACTGTGGTCTATATAAATAAAAATACAATTCTCCTAGATTTAAAATACTCAAGAGTAAAGAAATCTATACCATTTTCACACCCATTAATCATACAATCCCATCTAGTTACATGCTGAATATTTTCTTACGGACAAAAATGCTCTGTGTTCATCCCCACTTGGATCTCTCTTTTTTGACCATGATCTGAAGTTCAACTTTTAAAGCAATTTGGCTTAAAAGAGCACTTCCCAGGCATTGCCAGAGGTATGAAAGTCCACACAATTTAACAGTGTCAAAGGCATATTCTGAATGAATTCACATGACTAACAACATTCCAACAACTCTGTTCAGTGGCCAATCTTCACAGAAAAACATGTTAGACAAATAGATCATGCATGCATGATCACACAAAATTCCGGTCAATGAGTTACTGCTCTTTGTTCACATATCGATAAGACAAATGGTAGTTGATATCAAACTCCAGTATTTTAGATCTAGATTATTTTAATGGAATGAATATAAAAGAACAAAAAAAGTGATTTCCATTTCCCTCAAAATTCATTCAACTTTCATCAACCCTTCAACAAAAAATCCTTTATCACAAACTTTCATAACCATGAAATGGCCACCTGAAATTTCACAAACTTTCATGGTCTGTGTGAACCCTGACAATGGAAACAGGACCATATGAAAAGCTAAAATCACTGGTTTTAATTTGTAAAGGATTCAAGTTTAATTTTATTAAATGTGGGAAGTTTACAACTCAAATAATTCTTAGATAAAAATAGGGACTTACTTATACAACACAAAATGAGAACACTTTTGGCGATATATAGGGATTTGGTTCCAAAACAAAAAAATGTGAACACAGGCAGATGAATAGTGACTTCCTTAAACAATCTAACGATTCATGAAACTGACGATACACAACATTCTGCATCTACGCCATGTAAACAACAAAAAATTGCAGTGACAATTTCTTTCAGATTCTGTAGAGCTTTAATTTAGGCCTCACTACAAACATCAAATTAATACTGATATAATCATGCAGCAGATTATAAACAAATACCTACCATTTAGCTTCTAATACTCCATGAGTTGGGATACAAGCCAAAAATGGCAACTTGGACCTACCAACCCTAACAAGACTTCCTCAGAAAGGCGGTCAATTTTTTTCCATAAGGAAGACCAGTTTTTGTTAAGGTGTAACAAATATCACATGCTACTATTGTCAAGTTGGAAAACATTCATATGAAAGGTTTGGAAGTGTGATTCAAGACTGATACAACAACAGTACACATTATGTTCAATTAAACACTTTACAAAATACACTCAGACCTCAATCATCTCCAGTACAATTTCACAAACTACAGTTCCAATCCCTATGGAGCTCAATGGTTTCTTGCATTTCTCAACCAGATATAATCCATGGCTCTTTGGTTTCAATTTCTCTTGGTGACAACAAACAATCATCTCTCCCACCACAAGACTTGATCAAATGAACATAAGATGTCCAATAAATATAAGCAATTGTTGCCATTCCTGCTGTTTGTCCCAAAGAACTGGAATATGCCTTTCTGTTCTTTTGTACTGCTAATAATTTATAAGAGGTTTACTGCCCTGAACATGCTTGTTACATGCCACTTACAGAAAATTCTATCAGCACCAGCTTGATCATACACATTTTGCACAAAAAATTATGTGCAATATAAAGAATTCAAGGTACTACTGTAAATTCAGTCTGGTTCCCTACCCAACACTACTGCAGCTAATATGAAGCCCAGATCAAAAACACAGACAAGCCAGTATACAGATTTTACTGCAACAATCATATTTCCGCAATCTGTGATTTTATTTTGCACAAGTCTGTACTTTAAGTCATTTCCATAAGATCAATCGCCAAATCATATGGGATGGCAGGTCTCTAAACTTATTACAAACATATACATGACAACAAGACCCATTATGTGATAACCTAATTTTCAAGTAAATCTGTATATTTGAAGCATTCTGGAGTTGCTGATCTTAGCTACAAATATGACATTCGAACATCAATGTATGCATGTACAGTGACAATGATCACTTTCCTCCATTCTCCGAGAACAACCTTTAGAAAGAAGAACTACCTCCTCATCCTCTGCCTCTCCTTCTGCTGCCCGCTCCGCAGCACGTCGTTTACGAGGTCGCTCTTCCTCTTCCTCTGATGACTCATCTGTAACAGACGATCAAACCTTGATAAGCAGTAGAGGTGAATGTAATTTTCTCTCTTGCTATACAAACTGTAAAAAAATTTGTCAAACTCAACATGAAACATCTATAATATATGAGGTCATTCAGTATCATTTATGTATCAGTGTTGCTGTGCAGAAGCCATGTTTGGAACCTGTCAGCGATCTCAACCTTTAGACTCTGAAACTGGAAAGGTACTTCTTTGCCCCAAACAGGCAATACACAAAACTGGAAAGGTACTTCTTTGCCCCAAACAAGCAATACACAAAACTGGAAAGGTACTTCTTTGCCCCAAACAAGTAACACACAAAATCTGACAGCTGTATATGGGAGATCTACAGTTGCAAGGGAACTATTTTTCTTCGAGCCCAAAATCAAGTGGGGTTTTCCTTACCCCAAGTACAAATCCAAAAGGTTCGATCACTGTAGACAGGGAACAATTTGTTCAAGTAACTGAAAGATGTAATGTACTCTTTCTAATGGCAGACATAAAAAAAAACATGCATGGCTCGTACAGACTTAGCAAGATAAATTTCCAAGACCTTTCCAAGACATAATCAAGTTTTTCAAGAGTTTTTTTTTTTGACAAAGAAACCTATTACTTTTTTAAACATAAATTTTATTTGTAACCACTGGGGTAATCAAAACACGAGCTGCAATTGAGATGGAATAAAAGTATATCATCCGGCAAGTACTGCCGGTTACACCGCTTGAATTAATTACTGCTTCCATATGAGTGTATTGATTACCAACAAGTCACCAATTTAATGTCCACAGTATTTCAGCATTAAGAACATCATCCTTGGTTATAACTTTTCAAGAATGCATGAAGCAGTATATTCCACTGGACTTGGTGGATGTGGTATTAATTCATCCCAAGTCATTCGTTTTCTTCCATCTGGTTAACTTTTAGATGAATAAGCTGCACAGAATTTCACAATTTTTACACTAGGCAGATAATGGCATTTTGGTATGCATGATTTCAGTGAACATTTAACCATGTTAGGATGTCTAACATCCAATCGTACACGTACACAATGACTTTCGTTCATCTCCTTTAAATGGTTTTAACCAATTCTTCTACAATGGCTATAGTTCCCATTTGCTATTATAAACACACTGCCCTTTATTCATGTAAGTGGCCAAGATTGTTTACTCAAGCAATGAAGTGAATCCCTCTGTGGACCACATGCTTTGCCTTCATACATAAGGGTAAATTCCAAAGTCCTGAATGTTCTTATTTCCCAGTTCATATGCAAAAGTGCCTGGTTACATTATTATTCTATGAATAATTAATTCATTTTTGTGAATATACAATGGAAATTTTTTGGCAGAAGATGGCAAAATTATCTTTTCTGATAAAAAACTAAACTGACACTTCTGAGTAATTCAAGGACAGTAAGATTACAAAAATTCAGTTTTTTTATCCCCATCAGCTGAAACATTCCAGAATAAAACCCCTTTTGACACATTCAAGTACTTTTTAAGTATGTCTTTTCTCTGTGCAAATCACCATCACACCTTATGAAAAGATTTTTCATTCATTCCTACTTGTTTGTTTTTTTTAAATTACTTTCATATTCATGCAAATGATTTGCAAAATAGATACTTTTCTATAATCGATCTTACCATAAATTAGCCCCCTTCTCATTCGACCCGCCAATAAGCCCTCCTCCCTCTCTCTACGTCGGATATCTCGCTCTGCTGCCTGCCTTTGTCCCTCAGAAATGTCGGAGTATTCCTCATCGTCCAGGCCTTCATGTGTATACACATCAAGTTCTGGAATGGGGCGGTAGTCTCTGAAGTAAACAATTCATTAGCAATTATTCAATCTGTAAATCAATCAAATGCAGCTCATCTGAAACAATTAGACATGTAATTTTATGGTTAGCAATGCCTTATGTTAGCCAAACACAAGCCAAGTTGTTTGCATAAATCTCTTTATCAATAGCAGGAGGACTTTGTTACATAAACTTGGCAAAATAACTCACTCGAACAGACTGCCACACAAATACCCCCCCAAAAATCTCCATGAATCCAAGACAAGACCATTTCTTCTCTGCTACTAGTATCCATAATGATAGATCAGCACCATTTTATTTACGATCAGTTATGTTCCATTTTATCAAAACTAGGGATATTAGCTACTTTCTGTTGGCTAGGCTCGTCTGAAACCCTGTGCTTCGCACCAAAGTAATTATGTATTG
This sequence comes from Megalonaias nervosa, assembly GCA_016617855.1. NCBI lineage: Eukaryota > Metazoa > Mollusca > Bivalvia > Unionida > Unionidae > Megalonaias > Megalonaias nervosa. The sequence goes on from JAECUM010029655.1 coordinate 26,085, forward strand.
TCATCAAAAGCATACATGCATAATAATCATGAGATAACAAAAAGTATATCCCTTCAGGCCAGAGAAAAACAGCCAATTATGATGATGATTAACATGCATATTCCTTCAACAACAAACCCACCCCCACAAAAAAACTCACGTGTCCCAAAGTCTTGGCACCTTTGCTAAATATAGTATACAATAAAATGCAAGTAATCTAAACATAACACAAGGATTCAAAATATGATTAAAATATTCCGAATGATGCACATCAAATCAAGATGATCAAAACTAGCATCAGAAGCTGGCAATCAATGAACAGGTGGCTTAATTACCTTATCCACCAAGATCTAACCTATGGGGCTTTAACTTATCCCTTTACAATCATTTAAACTTTGTTCTATAGCCCACACACCACAGGACTGATAGCTGCTTTGCAAAAATCAAATACACAACAAACGAAAAAATACACCTTCATATCGAGGACTTGGCTTCATAAATTTTCATGCGACCAAACTAAAAAGTACATATACTTAGATGCTTACCTTGAACCCTGGACCAGTGCATCCTAATATGTATACATGTACACACAATTTGATTAAAAACAATTTGTATACAAAACTTATGGGTAACCAGAAAGAAATGCTGGACGAGATTTTCAAAGATAGTTGCACAGGGGCAACTTTAGATTTTCAACATTTGGCAAAGTCATCATTTCTCACCTTTCCATGTTATCCCCAAACAACTCTTCTCCGTCCTCCTCCTCTACCTCTTCCTCCACCTGCCCCTCTCCCAGCAACTCAGACTCATCTTCAAATGGAGGCAAATCACGCCCAGGGCTTGAGGTGACAGGGTCTCGACTCCGCTGGCTCCGGGGCCGTGATGGGCTGGTAGCTGTGGAAAAAGGGTCTGATGGTGTTTCGTCCTAGAAATATAGCACTGAGATACTTAAAAATTTGGTCAGGAAAATTGGTAGTGCATGTAGAGGCTTGAAGATTGAAAGAACAGTGCTTAGGTAAAAGAAGCACAGCAAGTAGAATTTGTTTTTTGTTACACATACAAATTCTGCAGTAGGTAGCTTTTATTCATTGTAGAATGGATAATGGTAAAGGCAACAGGCTTCACTGCAGACCTGCCAACCCTAAAGAGAGTCAGTCAAAATTTTTCTGTAAGTTAGACCAATTTTCAGTAAGGTGTAAAAATTATTAAGTACTGGCAACAAGTAAAATTTTAATAACCGTTACAGTTTATATCCATGTTGTAACTTACAATATATAGCTACTGATGTGACTGGTACATGGTACTTCTGCACTTTCTAAGAAAAACTTCTTGTCAAACTCCATTTTGAATCATTCTCCCCCCTTCACTTTCATGACTAGTATTGCTTTCAATGCATCAACTGACATAGATGATCTGGATTTTGAGTGGTTTTTTGCAACAAATGAGAACACCCTCTCACAAATTGCATTTGAATGAGGAACAATAAGTACATTCTTCATGATGCTGGACAACAAATTGTATTTGAACTTGCCATTAGCATCCTTGAGTTTACTAATAAGATCCCATTGCTTGTCAACTCATTTAGTGTTTAAGATCTCAGGATTCAATTCATCTACTTGGCAGTTCAAAAACTCTGCTTCCAAGTTGCCTCGCCAGTTGATTTCTTTGGGTTTCATACACTTAAATCTTCATGGGAAAAACATCACACTGCTAATATCACTGATCATCCTTTTTGACACGTCAGCAACTGCACCGTGTTTCAGAAGTTGATTATTCCAGGGAGACCTCTTAACAATGTAAACACAAACAGTTGTGTAATAGTCCCTTACATCTTTATAGAATTGACAAAGGCTACTTTCATACAGCTTCCTTTCAGCCAAGTATTTTCTTGTTTCTGAACCTAATGTAAGTGTATCATCTGACTTTTGTTTCTTACAGTCATGATAATCGATATCAGCAAGATCCTTGGCTTATGAAATTTCTGTAGCCTTTACAAATCTGATCAGCAACTGCTTTAATAATTCAAGCATGTTTTCTCCAAGTTTGTGGCTCATAGGCTCCTCCTGTTGCATGATTAAGTTGTACTTGTTAAATAATGGAGTTATGTGGTCTAGAAATAAGCAATAAATCTTCGGCCTCCGGGACTGCAAAGCCTTACACACACTCATAACCTTTTCCTCTCTGTTACTGATTTTTTTTACTGTCTTTCCAGTCATTTCTAACCAACTGTGTCTGACATCTAGACAGAGCCTTTTTATCCGATTTCTGTGATATAGCTTTCTCTAAGGAACCTATCTTGGGATTTATTTTCTCTGTCTTTCCTGTTGAGGCAGACTTGAGGGTAGTACCTGACTTCTAGATTTATCACAGCTCAAAGCTTTACTGCATGTACCTGCACTGTCGTTATTTCCTTCTTTACTAGATACATGTGGAACTTTATCCTTGGAACTAGACATCTTCTCTGACATCCTACTTTTGGCTTTAGCTCTTTTGCCTTTAACCTCGTTTCTTGGTTTCTTTACCAAAATATATTTGTAAGGGTTCCCAATGTTCCTTCAGTCTCTTTATACCTTCACCATGAGACAACCATCTTGTTACACAATGCTTCAATATTTTTCTCTGCTCTTTCCCCCAAAGAGGCTGAAGATCTTTCAGTTCCATTTGTCTATTCACACTTTTATCCAAATAATATATGTCCACTAATAAGTCATCAAAACTAATAGGCAGCATATCAGCCCCCTTTTTAGCTGCTAAATGTATCAAATGGCATGAACATCCACTCAGATACACTGAGGGATTCACCATGCCTATATGTCCAAATACGCCTTTATTGCAACCTGTCATCACTGAAGCATTATCTGATTCAAAGGCAATACAGTTATTCCAACTTATGTTTTATCTTTTTCAAATCCTCATCCAATAATGTGAAAATATTTTCCCCAGTAGAGGCTCCATCACATGTTGGAACTGACAAAGGTGCTTCAGTTACAACCCCATCTGTGTTATCAAAATATCTAACAACAACTGGGTACAGCTTCTCAGAATCATTGCTACCATCGGTTGCTATACTGAAAGGATGGGATAAATATTTTTAACAATGCCTTCCTGTATTGACTTGCACTGTTGTAATACAATAGCAGAAGTTTTTGTTCTGCCACACTGATAACTATTTGCTACTGATGATTTGGGAAACATGCACTTGAACAGTTTAGAAGCATGGTCAGATGCAGCAATTGCAACATTATGCTCAACCAAAACGTTTGTAAAATATACTTCTGCCTTAATGACCTCCAATTCAGTTTCTGGCACTACATATCCAAATCCCATTGAGGTCAGCGACTTACAACTTGATTTCATTGCAACGTATTCTGTATGTCTTTTGGAATTCACGTGGCAGTGACAGTCATCTCGCCCACCGCGGGAAATGTTAAAGTCAACATGACATAACGTGCAATAAATGTAATGGTCACCTTTTTTACTTTTTTCTAAGCATGACCAAGTATCTGAGTAATCTCTTTTATACTTCTGCAACCACTGTTTCAACTTTGATGCATTTTTGTTTGGAAGACATTTTCAGACAACCGGATGACAAAACGAAATGTAGATCAGATGCACGCTTCTCACAAACAAAACAGGCAGGTTTAAAGCATCTGAGGTAACAATGTATAGTTAGTCTGGTTCCCTACCAAAGTCCACTCAGTCTAAGATGAAACTCCGAATCCGAACACGGAGTCTAATATGAAAATCCGGATCAGGAATGAACCAGAACACAAAATATCCTGAACAGAAGAAAAAAAAAAAAGAAGATCATATTTCTGTACTTTTTTCTATCATTCCGTGTTTAGTGTTTTTTTCGTAAGAATATGGCAAAATCGTAAGAGTTGGCAGGTCTGTCATTGGTATGGCCAAGCATCATGTAAAGAAACAAAGTCGTACATGCTATATTAGTTATTAAAACTCAATGGAATGTGTAGGTACAACCACATTTGCAGGAAAATGGTATTTTTAACAGCTGAAGCAGAATATTTATGATTTCACATCGCATAGGATACAGAGTGGAGTCCAAATCGAGCTCATGCACTGAAATTATCACAATGCTTAACTGTCAATACTCTATGGTCTTAAAACTAAGCAACAGAAAAGAGCCAAACCAACAAGTTTTGTCAAATTCAACAAATTTATTTCCTTAGAATACAAAGTGAAAATTTAAAAAGAACTTAACAGTACTGTGAATTAAATCCCAAAGAGTCCTAAAAGTTCTATTACAAATCAAAAATTATAGAGTATTCCAAATGAATTCCAGAAGTATTCTGAATTGCAACATTGAATGTGCTATGAACCAGCAATCCTGAATGTGGTAATGTGCCATCAGTCTTGATGTATCAGTGGTACAAGTCTTGGAAACGCTTAATCACACATATTTGGATGCCAAATATTTTATCTGGAACATAGAAATCACTTACACAGGAGTCCTCCATATGCAAGCAATAGCTGGGTGGTAAATTCAAAGACTTGCCAGTAAAGATGCCAATGGTACCGGAGTAATTGGGTACCACCCATTAATAATAACCCAAGTAATAAAATGAACCAGGTACCCATAAAAAAAAAGTATTCCAAGTTCAGATCAAGACAAAGAATATTGATTACAGTTCAAGGCTCATGTCTTGTGTCATTTATTCATCATCACAGGGGATTGTATGGTTGCTTATGATTTACCTGTCATACATATACTATATAATAATATAAGGGTGGACACTTCTCTCCTTTCTCGCGCGATCTGTTTAAGAATCAACGCTGATATTCAAAGCTAGTCCGTCATAACTTTGTGCCTGTCCATGGTTCGTGCACCTTTTTCTCAAAACTTAAATGCAATTGTTTTGAGTTCCTGATGACATAAGCTAGGTCAATACCTTTCATCGACAGCCACAATAAGTATCGATTAAGAAATATTCAAAGAAATAAAATTTAAATACATACTACAATTCAAATAAAAGAAAACACAATATAACTGTCTGGTTGAACTAATTCACTTAAAAAAAAAAAGACACTAAAAGGATTCCAGAACACCATCCCCTTGCATTTTTCATGCATTGTTAAGTACTGTCTATACTTGTGTATAAGCCGAGAATTTAGGAAAAAATAAAGCCTTGAAAAAAGGGGGGGGGGGGCCGGCTTATCTGCGGGCCAAGGTCTAAGTCTGAAAATTTTAGACCTTTTCTTCTCGATTACCGGTATTTATTGTTACTGTCGATCGCTGAAGACGAGATCACATGCCTAATGATGCCACATGGCTCATGTGATATGTGCTGTCTTGAATTGAAACAAGTATTTTTTCTAACTTTACTGGTAGGATAAGGAATGAAAAACTTGTATTACCATACCTAACGTCTATTTGACAGATGTCCACCCACCAGAAAATGCAGCCATACGTGTTATTTGAGCCACGGTGGTACTTGTATTTTCCAAAAGAACCACCATATTAGTAATCTCTCAATGAAGTATTTAACCCTCAACTAATCAGTAATCATTAAACTCTGCGGTACCGTACAAATGCACGCTAGCTTATTTCAGTGTTAATATGAAAAGAAACTATGGTAAATAAAAAGATTTAAGAATTACGATACTGAAGGTATTTACGACACAACCATTTTGGTGTGGACAGTCATGTACATGTACAATAGTCTTACAGCAACCATAGGGGTTTGTTGCACACGCGCCTAGGAAGGGTAAATAACAGGCAAGTAGCATATACGAGTCTGCATGATTAATTATTAAAAATATAATTTGAGGATTTCTTTGACAGGTGTTTTAGAAGTAAAAGGCAGCCACAGTTTATCTTCTACTGTTGTTTAGTTGTTTGTACAGCAAAGTGGTTTGTTAGTTGTAGAGTTGTACAATAACTACCAGTACGCTTAATCTGTGGTAAATGCCTCAGGGATTTTGTAGCACAATGTCACTGAATTTACTAATACATACCGACTCTCAGATGTATTGTTTAATGAGATAAGGTAGTGGACATGGTTTCTGCTCAAAGTTATAACTGTCACAATACTTGAACAATGTCCACGCTGAAAACCAATCATATTTTGGTCAACTGAATCATGCTACCGGCAGTTAAAAAAAACCGATAACCCCAACAATGATCAATAATTATCAAATACAAATTGATAACCACCCACCCATGGGAAAAATTACAGGATAAGGTATAAATAGGATACTACCAGGGGTCAAGCTAGACTTAAATTTTAGGGAGAAGTGACTTCTCCTTTTGGTCAGAACAGGGAGAAGTGGGAGCTAAACAAGGAGAAGTGAGACCAAAGCAAGAAACGCGATATATATATATATATACATATATATATATATATATGTAGCTGCATTATCTTATTTTAATTATGTGCTCTATTTCTCAGTATGCTTTTAATAGTTTTAAGCAGTGCCTTATTTTCAAGCTGAAAAATATGTGTCATAAGTTTATTATCAACACATTTTGTATGTGTATAAAAATTATTATATTCATACCCATTCTATTCATACTAGTGGTATATGTGTGTTTGGATTGAGGTAAATGCAGTGTGTTTTGGCCATATGACTTAAAAAGCACATTAGAAGCTATACGCTGTAATTAATTTTAACTGATAGCAGTAACAAGATTTGAGTCTTGTAATTGCAAGTTGGTAAAAATGCTTAATAAACTACAACTTAATTATTTTATTTTTTGCAAGTTTTGTGTAAAATTGCAGTCAAAAAGATTTCTAGCATTCTTTGAAACAACCCCTAATACATGTACATAGGAATACGTGCACAAGTGACTTCAAACCAGTCTTCGTCCTGATTTCCTTGTTCCTGATAAAACGTAACTAACTATCCATAGACAACACAATGAAGCACTAAAGTCGATATATAACTAAATTGGACCCTTTTTTCGCCCAACCGAAACATCCAAGAACACGTATTGCACATTGCGAGTGCATCTATTTTTAGAAAGAGGGTTTTTCTTAATATAACTACACACTTTCTTGCTTCGTTACAAAAATTCATTAATAGGACTGCATATTTATGGTGTATTATTTGTCTACCTACAAGAAATAACGATATGCATTGGTTAAATAGCATTTGCTTCATTACTATATATATTTTTCGTATTTTCACGAAAATTACGATATGTCAAAAAACAACCTTGACCTTGCAGCATTGTTTAGAATTTCACAACAGAGATTGTCAGATGTTTCTGATCTACAGTATTAAATATTTAGGCTAAATCTCCTATCACGTAATATTTAAACTTTGTTTTCATTATATTACATATTTTTCTGACTCTATTTGCCCAATTATTTACGAATACAGACAGTTCAATGAAGTGTTACATACACAGCGATGTCCGCCATTACAAGTTCATTTATACTTTCAAACTAATTTTATAAAGAAAATACGCAAATACGGCCATTAAAATCTCCATTTATAAAAAAAAAGAAGAAATACATTAGAAAACGCTCTTCACCGATCATATTTTTTTTAAAAGCAAATTACTATTTGCATATTGATGTTTAAATTTCGAAACAGAATTTGGTATATTTTCATCATAGCACAGCATGCCCAACTTCATGAAATCAAGCAGTGATATCTTGCTCCGGAAAGGGTTAATGGTCAGTTAGCTATTAAAACTTGCATGTGAATGTACAAGAATTTCTTTGTCGCCGTAAGCTTTTATTGGTATCAACACCACGTAAATACATTTTGCCTTGGGTTACAACAGTACCAGAACTTACTGGCTACAGCGAGGGGGCATCTCAAAAGTCATAATCTACAGCCATTTTACGTCCGAAAAATCTGAGGGCGAAGTCGTTTTCACTTTTCTAACAGAAGAAGGCGAAGTTTACATTTCTCAGGCGACTTTTTCGCCCACTTCGCCTGGTAGCGTGACCCCTGTACTACCGCAATCAAAACTTATTTCAGTTTAATCTTTCCTCAAGTTTATATTCAATCAGATAAAATGAATAGTGTTGGAAGTAAAAGAAAGCGTTCTGCTTATGATGCAGCATTCAAACTTAAAGTTATTGAATATGCAGAAGCAAATAGCAACTGTGCTGCAGCATGCAAATTTTGTGTAAACGAGAAGTAAGTAACGTAATGGTGGAAAAGCAAAGCAGCATTGGAAGAAATGCCAAAAACCAAGAAGGCTTGTCAGACTGGGATCACCTCATTCCCTGAATTGGAGAAAGAACTCTGTGATTTTGTAAGTGAATGTCGACAAAATGGATACATTGTCACATGAACTGCAATTCGTCTGTGTGCTATGCAGATGGCGAAAGATGACAAATACAAGATGGCCGATTCCAAATTTGTTGCATCAGCTGGTTGGTGTTCTCGTTTTATGAACTGGCATGGTGTCAGCCTCAGGCAGCAAAGAAAGATAGCTCAAAAGCTACCAAAAGACTTGGAAGAAAAAATTGAATCATTTCAGCAGTTCATCATTAAACGCAGAATGGATTGCTCATTCGAACTCTCACAAATCGGAAATATGGATGAGACGACTATGACGTTTGACTTACCAAGCAATAAAACAGTCAATGCTGTTGGTGAGAAAAGTATTCTGATAAAAACAACCAGCCATGAAAAAACACATTTCACGGTTGTTTTGGCCTGTTTAGCTGATGGATCAAAGCTGCCTCCTGTCAATATTTTTAAAAGGAAGACGCTGCCAAAAAGCATGAAATTTCCTGCTGGTGTCATCGTTCGTGCACATGAAAAGGGATGGATGGACGAAAGTCTGGAACAAGAGACCAGGTGCACTTCTTCAGAAATCTTCAATGCTTGTCTGGGACATGTTTCGAGCACACAAGACAGATGAAGTCAAAAATGCCGCAAAGAAAATGAAAACGACATTGGCTGTGATACCAGGAGGTTTAACATCAGTGTTACAACCTCTTGATGTCTGCCTTAACAAGTTGTTCAAGGACAGGGTACGAAAGATATGGTCAAAAATGGGTTTGTTCAGGCGCAGTGAAGATGACAGAAGGCAGGAATTTCATGAGACTGGACCTCGACTTGGTCACCAAGTGGGTCAAAGATGCATGGGACTCAATTCCACTGGACATGATTGCCAAAGTGCTGTATCAGCAATGCCATGGATGGAACTGAAGATGATGCCATATTTGAATCAGACAATGACGAGGAGAATGAGAAGCAGAACGACACACTATCAGATGACACTGATGACATATACGATGACAGCATGCCCATAACAGAAGCCGAGTTTTATGAACTGTTTGGCAATTCCGATACCAAGCCAGATTTTGAAGGATTCTGAATGTGATAAAACTTTTATAATTCAGGATTTTAGTATGAGGACGTTATTATTTCAATTATTATTTAACAATGAAGATAAATTGTTTTTATTTCAACATATGAATTAGATTTCTTACTTTCATTTACGTTAAGTTTGAAGATAATATTTATTTTAGTAATGTGATTTGCCTAAATAAATGTACCAGTATTTAGAACTCACACTGTGCATTTTGTGATGTAGTCGTGAACTTATGGGTCGGCTTATGTGCGGGTCATGCAATTTTTCCTATTTTTACCTAGTCAAGTTGGGGGTTCGACTTCTACGCGAACGGGCTTATACGCGAGTATATAGGGTACTGACACTTCTGCAACAACTCGAAGTTCAAATATTTCTGTCACAATTTTCACACTGGTTGACTACAAGCCCCTGTAAATTAAAATTTTCCATAAGTAAAAGACTCTGTGAAGCAACACTGATGTGATTGTTTCGCTATGTCACAATTTGGTGTTTCTAGCCAATTTGCCATAAACCATAAACATTAAACTACTAAATTGTTATATTTTTGAAAAATCTAAATAATTCATATTTTGGCCAAATTCTGAAAGCAATACAGCATTTTATCAACAGCTACATAATCTTTATCATTGTGCCAGATTTGTTGTTGTTGTTGTTATTGTAGGGCTTAATGCCATTTTTCAGCACAAGATAGGCTATACATGGTGGCCAGTATTAATGGTGGAGGAAGAAACCGGGAAATCCCCAGAAAGAACCACCGACCCACGAGAAGCTACTGGCAAGCTTTCTCACATATCCACATTCGCCGAATCTGAGACTCGAACCCACGCAGACAGAGGTGAGATGGCAGTGATCCGTAACGGAGAGCGCTTTAGACCACTCGGGGCCCCCGTGCCAGATTTGGTTAAGATGTCTCTACAAACAAAAAATATGATGGGTATGGTACCACTTTTTGACACAAAAGTTGTTAAGACTACTTATGTTTGAAAAATTTCATAAAAAATAAATTTTCAGACACATTTTAATAAAATTAACACTTTTTGATGCTTCTTTGTAATAGCATTATATGTGGGCAAATTTTGACTGACTTAACATTCAAATTAAAGAAAAATCATTGGTACAAGATAAACTATTTTAATGCTGTCTATGATCTATTGCATATACAATGCAAGATCAACCATACATTTTCTGCAAAAGTTTGTCCCTGAACAATTAAATCACAGATTATTAAGTTAATCATTTATAACTTTTCTCTTATTACGTACAAAACAGAATATTTGGCTATACCCTAGTCCTACATGTAAGACCTCGACACTGATATTTATGTTTTGGGTGTCTGGGTCTTTCAACCTATCAGCACTGTGTAGCGTGTTTTGATGTCGACTAACATCATAACGAAAGTCAAATTTTCAGGAATATCACACACAACTGGCAGCCAATAATGATGCTTTTCTACCAAGTAAAACCATAATCTTTTGGTCAGACTTTACTTACTCTGTTGTCTTTTCTGTAATAAATTCAAATTCTCACAAAACATATGGACTGGTTTTGAAGGTCTACTAGTGTGCTCACACAACTTTCTTATATATGATAAATTTAATCTTCTAGATGTGGTTTTTAATGGTATTATGTCAAATACCTCATTATTAATGAAAAAAATGACCACAAAACATCAATTTTTTTTCGCACAAGGAAAAACACTCCTAGCCAATTTCGTGCTAGGCAATATCCATAAGACAAAGCAAAGTGACGTGCTGTAGGGAACTGTGCATTTCTACTTTCGTTGTTAGTTGCATTCAGTAGATGGTACCATGCATTATCCAACCAGTGACAGGCAAGATAGTCTGCAGTGACCATTTGAGAGACAACGATTTCGATAACTGTCTATAAAATTAAAGAGTCACTTGGTATTACAACCATCAGACGACTCCTGCCAAATGAAGTACCAAGCATGTTTTCTCACCAGATAAACGAGTCCATGAACACCAGATCAACAAAAACCAAGGGTTACAGCAGGACTAACAACATGCAGACCGAGAGAAGCTTGTACAGAAGCAAGAACTAGCGAGGGTAAAATATTTATACATCTTTATCTTGCTATATTATTGGTTGTCAGCCCCTACCCCTCGCCACAGCAAAAAGCAATCAATGGGAGAGGGTGATTTTAGTGGGAGGGTGTTTGCAAACCATAACAGCTCCACCCCCTACCCCCCAAAATGAATCCTGCTTTACCATAACGAGCGTGTATATGTGTGTGTGTAACCCTTGGATTTTAGTTTTGCCCACTCCCCCATTATTATTCCCCCCCCCCAAAACCCCCAAAAAAATTTATTTGCATGCCCATGCTTATTTCATGCCTGTTCAACAATAATAATAATGACAAAACAAGTCTTCTGCTAAAGCCAAAATGTTGTGAATATTTGATGTATTGATTGTGTTTAAATGTAAAGGCTAATTACCCCTTCATGTTAAAGCACTGAGAGTAAATTACCTTGTTTGCCAGAATATACACAACTGTATCAATGGATGACAGTCTAGGTCAGAGTCAAACCCACAACCCAGACCTGCCAACCCTGACGAGTCCATCTCAGTAAGGCAGTTGATTTTTTTCCGTAAGTGACCAGTTTTCAGTATGGTGTAAAACAAAACTATCATAAACTGCTACTGTAAAGCTCAGAAACGTAATTAAAAGTTCGGTATTCGAAACATGCAGTAAAAATAAACATTATGTTCAACTGAAAAGTTTGTAAAGTACGTGTAGACTTTATTTACCACTAGTACACAAACTCAAGTTCCAAACTCAATGCAGCTCAATAGCTTGTTGCTATCTCTCAACTCAATTCTTATCTTTTTCCATTTCAGATGATGATGGCAATCATATCTCCCACCACTCAAATTGGCACGTGATATCCAAAAGACATAATTGTGTCCCTTCCAGCTTTTATTCACAAAAATCTGAATATTCCTTTTTATTCTTTGGTTGTTGACTATTAACCCTTTTCAAAAGGCTTATTTTCCCTTTCGTCTTAAACATGCATCTCTTGCAGGACATCATTTTTAAAAAATTCTAAAATCAACAGTTTGATCATGCAGACGCTTAGCATAAACAAATAGGCGCAGTTTAAAGTGTCTGAGGTGCTGCTGTAAAGGTTAGTCTGGTTCCCTGACTAATTTCACTAATTCTAATACCAAACCCGGATCCAAACCAAACACGGATGAACAAATTTCGTGATTTTTTAACAATGATCATTTTTCCATAGTTTTTGCTTTCATGCCATAAGTCCGTATTTTAAGGGTAATTTTCATAAGATTTACTGCAAAATCGTACGAGTTGGCAGGTCTGCAACAACCCATTGCTTGCGAGTGTGAATACTAATGTCTGTTCAATGTGGAGAGTATAATATTATTCACAGTATGTACAGAACCATGGTTACAAGGAATTTTTAAAAATACTTTAATGCTGTCGGTGTCAAGATTTTACCTTCTAATGCTGCTCTAGTCATATACATCTCTTTTTTATGTACTGAATGAGAATTTTGAGAACCAGCATCCAGAAGATAATGCACCAGAGAGAACCGAAGACAGTAGATGGTGTGACATATCCTGTGGTGTATTTTATTGTCGCAGTGAACTTTCCATTCATTCCCTTTTTACATGGTTTGTATAGCTTCATAGTTGATATGGATTCCTAAGGTCTCACAAAATGTATCAGCATAAGAGTCAACAACTATGTAATTTTTGTATTGTGGAAAAGCTACAGTGTATTGGTAATATGTCAAACTTTATGATCAACCCTTAGTTGTAAAAGCAAGCAGAGAGATTTGGTGCATTTGTCAATTATTATTCAGACATGCAAAAGACTTCATGTGTGACTACCATATCTACTGCAAAGGCATGAAACACATTTTTCATACTCTTATTACAGGGACTAGATACACCATCACATGCAGTATTGCCGTTCAATGTCCGACTGATAGGATACTTAAGAAAAAACACACAAGCAAACGAAACATTTAACATTG
>JAECUM010029656.1:0-7500 GCA_016617855.1 Megalonaias nervosa
AGAGGGAGAGAGAGAGAGAGAGAGAGAGAGAGAGAGAGAGAGAGAGTTTGTGGTCGGTTGTACTGTTGCTAAAGCAGAATAATGACTTAGATCAACTGAAAAGATATTAAACTATTTTAATTACCTCTTGTTGGTTTGTGAGTTGGCTTAGTTTCTATTCGACATTAATTTCCATGCGCCGGTATCTGAATGGCGTAGCTATCCAAGTGTTGCTACTGCTCTACTTTTATCATTAAAACCATCTTTCATGCTTAAATCATAAGTGTGTATTATATTGATTTAATCAATGTGGAGGAAAATAGAAACCAAGAAAAGCAAACAATCAACTTATCAATATGCAGAGGTGATTGTAAATAGCCACTAAAGGCATAGAACTTCATTTTGTAGTGGACACACTCGGGGATGTGAGGAGTTCATTCACTAGGTCAATACCCGGCTGCCTGTAGTAAATCTGAACTCCGTTCAAAGGGCAAATATATGTATTTGTATGTGATATAAATAAAATATATGTACAGTATGTACGCTGTATCAATGATATACCACTCGTTGTATACATTTTTCATTAAAAGGAAACTCAGCATGCTTCGTTTCCTTTTAATGAAAGATTTATACATCTCGTGGTATATCATCGATACAGCGTACATACTATACATGTATTCTCTCTCTCTCTCTCTCTCTCTCTCTCTCTCTCTCTCTCTCTCTCTCTCTCTCTCTCTCTATATATATATATATATATATATATATATATATACAAACACACGTCATGTACAGCAATAATGTCATGATGGGTTACATTTTTGGAAAGTTCATAAATGATTATACAATTAAAAGCAACCAGGTATCAACAAGCCAAGGCTAAACAGGATGAACACAATTTTAGGACAATTGAAGCAGAACTATATACTGTTATACTTCAGTGAATCAAATTCAACTATTAAAACTGAACTGAACAAAAAGCAGCAGTTTAATTAGAAATGAGAAAAAACCCAAGCAGAATGTTTAACATTGATTTTGCAATAGCATGATAGTAAGAGATTGGAGAAAATATTTCAAAATAATTTCTAAGGAATGCAAAGAAACATTATATAAACCAAACATTATTATAATTAACTATGAAATGTGTAACACAGGTAATTGATCCAAGTGATATATTTAGTTAGCAAAAAGATTTATAAGAACGGTTATACAAAGCTAAAAACCAAAATATTTTTTGGAGTTATAACCCCATTATTAACCATGATTTAATACTTTCAGGTTTTGAGGGTAACTCGTGATAGTTCATTCGGTATTTTAGCGACGTTAATAGAGGTTATATGAAATATAGATGTATTGGTGAAAATACAAGAACGTGTTATGACGTGATATATTATTTTCTGGAAAAATATGAATGTGGTCCTTACTCATGGGTTGAGTGTGTGAACGCGTTTGACAGCTAAGTGTACCATTTTGGAATTTGCTCTGAAATTTTCTTTGTTAAAACATGGAGATATATGTCCATTATTAGAGATATAAGTTTGTGATCTATCGCAACACACTGAAACCATCGACGGATTCCACATCGCCTTTGAGGCTTTTTGCAATAAATCAAAAAGTTACTTAGCTAGAAATAAATAAAGAAGATGAAAGTCCACATGGTGAACCTTTTGCACCATACTGATTTATGACATGCATAGAACTTGTTGTTTGCGCCTGATGTACAAGTTATTATTATATGCTCATTTTTGTTTCCGTTAACTTTACATTGTCAGAATCGTGCAATATTTTACTATATTGGACACCTTCATACTGCACTCACGTGCACGACACGTGTGCCCAGTGGTGTATAAGGAACTACTTTGTAAACAAATCATGTACACTCATGTAGTAGACCCTTTACGTTTTGGTTGATTAAATTTGTTTCTGAATGAACTAAAGTAGATACTTCGTGGACTGCCACATACCAGCTGCTTTGCAATATTCCGCGTTAACTTTATTGATAAAATGTTTCGGATTTAGGCTAGCGATATACACCAGACAGGTCATAAAATTGCTGGGTCCCTACAAATAACATGCAAGTGACAAGGCATAATAAGAAAAGCAAAAAATATACTTACAGTTTTACATTCTGAATTTCCTCAAAATGTACTTGCTAACTTCTGGAAATCCGAATTACATGAGCCATGTCATGGGTTCTAGACTAAAGCTTGATTACAAGTTTCGACAGTGTACTATATTTTCGACGACATTCCAAGTGCATTTACATCCTCTTTACTGCACTCAAAATGAAATGAACATAATATTCCATAGTGTCTTTTTGATAATTGCAATTGAAAGACTACATATTTTTCCCACATCATGATTCCAAATAGTCAAAGACAGAACAGAAGCACACTTGCAGATGTCAACACGCTGCTCCCTCGCTGCTAAAATCAGATGTACTTCATTTAGAATTGATACAGACAAATCCAGTGCATAATCACGAAATTTAGTAGAATCGTCACAAATACCAAAATCTATTCATTCCAGACCAAACGGAAACGTTGTTGCAATGCGCATTCATTCACAATATAAATCTAAATTTCAATTTTAAGTAGACCAAAACGCCATTTTCTTTTGAAAATGATGTCTAGCTCGCGACTAAGTTCAAATTTATCTGGGCGGAGTTATGTGCGCATTAATAATGTTGTTGTTGTGTACTGATGAATCTGCGCTTGTGCATTTAAATTCGGTTACTTTGTTTCTTGTAGTGTATTTTTGTTTATATAACTAAGCCTTAGGAAAAATAAGAAACTGAGCATATAATAAAAAGGTTACTGCATTTATATGGGAAATATGAACTCGTTTTGTCGGATGGATATACTGCACTCCTAAGGTCGTGAGTATATCTATCCGAAAAACTCATTCATATTTTCCCATACAAATGCAGTAACCTATAGATAGAAACAATGCAGGCATTTTTCATAATAAAAATAAGTACAAATTTATGAACGTATGATGCGAGTGATTTCCATTTCCTTTATCATTCAAGATACTCAAGCTGATTATTAATAGCGTTGTCTTATTATGAGTCATGTACAGTAGTAGTTACAAATGAAAAGGTAGTTATGTAGAAAATACAAAATTCAGATGAAAACATTAGTCTAGAAATTGATATTAAATTGCCAACTTCGATGTATTGAGTACGCGGGAGGATTGTGCGGGTGGTGGAGTATAGACTTCTCTTAGAATTTGGAAGACCGAATAGAAATTAATACTTCACAGATGCTGAAATAAAGAAGCTGACTGAATGATAGGGGAGGAAAAATGCATCCATTATTGAATAAGTTACTTTGATAAAATCCTTCAATTACCTAAACTAATACACGTTGTTTCAGTTGTAGGAAATCCTCTTCTCTGTATTGAAAATGAAATGAATAAATAAATAATTTTCCAGCTTATTTGCTGCAGTTAATCTGATATGTTTATAATAAACAGCCTGATAGCTTTTTAAAGGGGTGGGGATGGACTATTGCAAATATTTTTTTCTGAACAGATAATTGGAGTATTTGAAAGTATATATTTATTAAAGTTTCGGGAAATTGAATAAAAAAATATCTGAAACTTTTAAAATGTATTTTGGCAGCTATTATGTTGGCTTACGCGCTATAGAAAAATCAACCGCCTACTAATAAAACACCAAAACCGTTGTGTTTGCAAAACTCTACATGGCTGTTTCTACATGAATTAAACTGGATCCGCAACAAGTAGATATAGGCTGGTTGAGACATAATACATTTAAAGTTTTAATTCATGTAGAAACAGCCATGTAGAGTTTTGCAAACACAATGGTTTTTGTGTTTTATTTGTTTGGTTTGTCTATGTTTTGTACATGCCTTTGAAAAAGACTCATTAAGAGTCGAAAGCGCTCAGGCTAGTTAGATACTACTTTGCACTGTTCGTCGTCAGTTTATTGCATTTATCTCAATCAATCCCTGACACACGTGATCCCTTGCTGGATCCAGTGCGCTTGAAAAGGCTATTATTCGCCAAAAACAGTTGGGAGACTCGGTCTAACTTTCAAGGTGGACACGGTCTTAGAGGTCGCAGGGGAGTATAATGAAAAGGATAGACGCTGTGACTTAAGCAAGTCTGAACCCGTCTTCGACGCCGTTCACACTCTTGCTGGCTGACTAAAGGTGAATTAGTAATTCATATGTATTGCTGTTCTGCAGAGGAACTAAGATATTTAGTCTGGTCTTTTGCAAAGATATAGTTTCCCGCTTCATATGACCTCACCTGAAAAAATCATATCAGTTTTGCCAATAGATACATTTGCCATCGTTACCTACGAAAGTTTGCACGTTTATTTTGTCCATATATTGGTGGTTCCCTAAAATATGCAATTAAGCATAAATATGCTTATACATGATTGCATTGAAAGAACACAGTACCTGAAGACCAATATGACGAGAATGAAAACGGATTTATCAGGCATTTTCCAGCTTAGGGAAGGCACGTATTGAGCTAATATCGCTTTATTTTCGAGTGTTTTCATGGCATCATAGCAAGATAAATAATCATCGATCATGTCAATCAGATAAAGTCAGATTACAGAAGCGAAAACCTAGGCTGTATCAAGAGAGACGAATATTCTATGAGGCAAAGGTGGCAAACAGAAAGACAGCACGATCGGTTGAAGGAGCAAAATTGGAAGCATAGGAACAAAAATTATTTCCGTCGATGAGCAAGGCAGGAATAGCTTTATAAGAACACGTCGTTAATATTGTTGCACGGGTACCATCAAGACTCCTAGCCAGAAAGTGAACAATGAGCGATACACCTTTTTTCACCTAAGGTGGCATGGAGTGTTTATTTATATATTTTGTAGATAATTTGTAATTCTTAGTAATACGTTCTCCAGATTGTGAAACATGTCAATGTCAGTGAGCATTTCCAGCTGAATTTTCGTCAACTTTGGTGCAACATGACATGATTGCACGTGACAAGAATAATACCAAGCAGGATCAAACTCATAGTATGACAGACAGAGATCATAAAAGTTCTCAAATACGTCTGCAGGCAGCAGCAAGTCTGCTTTCACAAACAAATGATCCGCTTCACCAAGATTTCTTATTTCAAATTCGTTCCAAATATCTGTTATGTGGATGTAGTTCGTATGATTACCCGTCTAGCTTACTGTAGAATTCTTCCTTGCATGGCAGCATGGTCTCATTAACTGTTTCAGACGACGTTGTATAGTCATATAGATAAAATCCTTAGCAACTTAAATGTGTCGCCAACAAATTATTCTACAATGTAACTGAACATGTTTGTGTTCCGGACCAGCCTCTTAAGTGGCGAGTTGATTGACAACAGGAAGTGAAAAAACGCAATTCACCCAGAGAGAACGATACATATTTTTCAAAGTGTTTTGAGTTGAAGTTTTCCTTCTCGAAATTGCCAAACTGTTTCACGATGAGGTATGATTCATTTCCGCGCAGGTTGTGGCAGATAATTTTTCTAATTAATCAGTCCTGAAGTAGCCTGAAAAAATATTTCTCTCAATACATGAAACTCTATGACGCATCAACAATTATTGTCGATCAGAAGAAAACATGGCTATGTGATCGCAGCTTGCATGGTTGTTGCTCTGTAAGAAAGACCTACGTAAGTGTAACAAGATAACCGGGTTGGGGTCGGATTTATAACGAAACACTAATGACGGTTGATACAAATACAATGTTTTGTTGATGAATGACTCGAAGGAGAAAAAGAATTATGATTCATACGTGCGTGTTCAAGATCAAAATATTGGACATATTAACACAATCTAATAGTGTAACATAAATGTGAATACAAGTAAACGACCTTACATAGTACAAGGACAAAGGTTAATGATTCACAGTAATTTCACACGACGAAAAGAATGATGTGTTTTACTCAGATAGTAAATATGGTGTACTTCACTTGTATAGTAAAATTGACGTATTCACTCAAATAGTGAAAAATTATGTACTTTACTAAAATAGTAAAATGATGTGAAAATGGGACAGATATCGTAGAATATATCTTTACAGTCCCAAAACACTCGGTATAACAAACCCCAAAATTACCCCACGGCTAAAAGAATACATGTATGAGTTACACAAAACACTCCGCCAATCAAGCAGTCAGCTTTACAGGTAATCACCGGCCACCATTCATTCACTTGGTCAGTCAGGCAATCAGCGTCCACTAATTGGTCAGCAACGTCCGATCGCCTGCCACTCAACCAGCAAAACACTATTCAGTCAGCTCTACGGCTGCTATAGACATCTTTACAGTCAACTCTACAGCTGATAGCCCGTCAACTCTGATCACTATGGTCAGTTATACAGCTGCTATGGTCAGCTTTATGGTCAGCTCTACAGCTGCTACCCCGTCAACTCTGATCAGCTGAAAATAAATCTAACACTGTGTACTAAGAATGACACAGGCATACGATAACACGTAATGAAGTTATATACGGTAAGCTATACAAATTACATTATCGGCACAACATTACAAAGCAATAAACAGGTTAAGAAGCGAACCTACCTGTGTCCGATAAGAATCCTATGGTACTAAACGTTTCTTAATAAAATGCAACTTTGGTGTTAATATAGATCTCCTGTTAGGTCATATACAAGAATAGAAAATATTTGCATTATATTACGCAAGCCGGATTTACATAGAAAATAGACAAAAATAAACGTGGTAGTACAATAGTTATAACCTATCATATACATAAGAAATTAATAAATAACTCACATACCTCTACAGATGGAGATCTGCAAGTCCTTAAGTAGACTGCTCGCTGACAGGACGTTTCCGTAGTGTAATGTTTACGGTGAGGTATCTATACACAGACGATGTAGCCCTACATCATCTGTGCGACTGATGAATATCGGTTTTTCCGATTGAAAGCACTTCGCACATGGGGCATAGGATGAAGCAAACTGCCTGCTTCAAAATATTGTACAATATACATAAATCACCCTCGGGCATCGTTGTACACAAAAGAAAACGAAACCCGAGTACATGTACTTACTAAATAACAAAGAGATTGATACAATTCCGTGACAGTAAGAAACGTTTTGCTATTTTCACAGACTTTCAGCTTTTGTATTTCAGAATTTCTTGTTAGTGAACTTTCGCATTGATATTTCTGTTCAATGCTGCGACGGCAGAAATTATTATTTCTAGCTGCTCTAAGTAAACGTCTGTAATATAAACAGCAGTATCTGACACGAGTTATAAGTTCGTCTGATACCGATGTACGATTTAGATGAGAACGAAGATGCCATTGTTAGCGACTATGCCGAGTACGAGTATTTTGAAAACGAATACTTGCAACACAAACCCACAAAGATTTATCAGACAATATTACATAAGAAATACGTTGCGCGATATAATTTGTTGTATACATATTTTCGTGGAATTTAACTTACAAGACGTAACAAGTATAACTAATTTAGTTCCTTTTTTCTTTTGAGCAATATAAAAGAGTGAGGCAATAATAGT
>JAECUM010029656.1:12500-24472 GCA_016617855.1 Megalonaias nervosa
GGGGAAAGCTTGGCAATGCGAGAAATACACGGGATCTGTAAGAAGATAGACGGAGTCTCTAATTCTGGGACTAACGAACTGAAGATACAAGCGGCTCGGCGCATTATTTATACTGGTTCAAGATACCCCTGGTCATATTTGGTAAAGATTTGAGTACCAAGTGTATAATGCCAGTATCATGCCGGCACCGCGTGTATTCGTCCCAAACCAGAAAGAGGTTCAGTCTATCCTGATGGAATCGAATATGTTCTTTTCGTTATAATCCGCCTAATAAGCATTATATTCGTGTCAGGAGAACGGTTGAACCTTAGGTTACTAAGTCAGACAGAACGTTAGGAATTTTTGCCACTGAGTGTTATTCGCTGAGTTAGCATACGTATGTATAATACAGGAGAGAAGATTTGTGCTTGTTTGTAAAGGGAGAAAACTTTATCAAAATAGAATATAGTTCTAGTAAATAAAGTTAACCTCCATATATTTTAGGGGAAATTACTCCCAATATAATTTAATGAAAAATTAGTACAATGAAAAAATTAGTTTTAGTACAATTTAGAGAGAATTTTAATGTTATATTTTTTACTCTCTCTCTCTCTCTCTCTCTCTCTCTCTCTCTCTCTCTCTCTCTATCTATCTATCTATCTATCTCTATCTATCTATCTCTATCTATCTATCTCTATCTATCTCTATCTATCTATATATCTATATCTATATATCTATATATCTATATATATCTATATCTATATATCTATATATATCTATATCTATATATCTATATATATCTATATCTATCTATATCTATATCTATGCTTCAGATTTGTCAGCTTAGTTTGTAAATGGCATGGATCTGTGCATGAATTATTTTTTGATGATAAAGAATTCTGGTTTGAGTGAACACATGGAATGGAGGACCATGGAAATGAGTGTGTTTGGGGATTCAGTGTATGCAAAATGACCTTGGCTAATTACTCCCATATTCAAACCAAGGTCAGTGGTAGAACAGAGGTATAATGATGTCCACTCAAAACTATAGTTACTGTGGTGCGGGCAAATGGAGCAAGCACATTAATATTTAGGTACAGGTTTTTGTATTCACCTATATTACTAACTGATGTTATGAAATACATGAAATACACCTCCATGTGGGAAAGAAGTCACTGAATTCCATTTGAATATATTACCAGTCTTGTCATATTATGCAAAGAATTTGAAAAAGGGCAAGGTGACCATCTACATGTACATGTATTACATTACATAAGTAAATTTTCACTTCACCCCCAATCCATTCATGGCAATATATATGAACGGGACTTTATTATCCCACTGTAGTAACTCAGAAGTTTACAAAATGCATTCATCTTGCTTGTTATCCACAAATAGAACCATAATTTTGCATTGATGGTAATATTAATTGTACATGCATATGTGGAACCACTGTATGGCTCATTTTCTCTATAGGACTCATAGTACTAATTCAGTTCCCGTGTTAAGGCTTTGCAAACACCATGATATTAAAAATTCAATAACTTAATTATTTTAGCACTCATCAGCAAACCTATATTTATCAGTACAGACACATCCTTGATGACAGCTTCTGTGTAGAGGAAACAATATGGGCTGTAACATTTTTTGGATCTACATGTGTTTTAAACATGTGCTTTCAATTTTGTGCTAAAGAGTTAGATGCTAATTTCAGTAATGCATTTTCCAAATTCAAGTCTGTAAAAGCCCTGAAATTACATCACTAAATTGTCTCTTTTTCTTTTCGTTAAAGCTATGATTAGCTCTAAAAAGATCATATTTACTCAGTGTTTCCCTTTACCATCATTTGTGCTTCAGGGACCCTCATACTTTTAATTTGATCTCCAGGCTTGATACCAAAGTTTGATTTTTACCCAGCCTGACCCCCAATTCTGACACCAAGGGGATTATTGACTCAGTCTTTCACTCATATGGATATACTGTTACTACACTCTAGCTTTCCTTATTAACCAATCTTGGACTGCCAAACCCATATATACTCTATTTTATCACCACCCTTTTTAGACTAGTTTCCATTTTTTTATAGCATTAGTACCGTTTAATCCTGTGACCCTTTAGGGATAGGAAACAAGAAATGTGTCCTTAGTAATGTAAACTTCCGATACTTTCGTTTAGATCGTCCGCCATATTAGTTCAAATAATGACTACTTCCGTCCTCAGCCTTGTTTGTTTGTGTGCCATATAAGGACATTGAGGCCTTATTTGGAAATGTAAACAGATGGTAGTAAAACTATGGCGCGGTTTGAGTTAGAAATTCTGCGTGTTAAAAGTAAATATGGTTTATCGGTGACTTTGAAATTCCACCAAGAATCCATTTTTCTCCACTTGATTGATAACAAAAATGTATTTGTCCTGCTACCCACTGGATTTGGAAAGTCACTGACTTTGCCTTTTCTCAACAAAAACTGATTTCCACTAAATGCAATTCAACAATTGATAACATAGCGTAGAATATCTTTTGCCAAACAGTCACCCTCCTCTACCTTAAATATTTGACTAATTGTAAGGGTGTTCGTGACA
This sequence comes from Megalonaias nervosa, assembly GCA_016617855.1. NCBI lineage: Eukaryota > Metazoa > Mollusca > Bivalvia > Unionida > Unionidae > Megalonaias > Megalonaias nervosa. The sequence continues at coordinate 15,060 of JAECUM010029656.1, forward strand.
ATAAGATACAAAAGTCGATCGGAGTGCTATCGAGATAACGGGACAATCACGTACTCCATACATAAGACACGAAGTCGTATATACACCAGTGAAAATTTGCATTGCATGTAACTACATCTTTTTGTGCAGTATTGTTTATACCTTAAGATTTGTTTTATTCCTATTAGGGACTACGGGAAAGGAGCTTACGTTTGTAATATACCCGTATATGGTCTCAAAACGCGTGTATTTCCAAAAGTTCATATGTTGCTGTCTTTAATATTGATATATTCGGCATAAATGGGAGTCAGCTAATGTAAATCAGACTTTTCCTTTTTACTGTAGACAACAGTGGAACAGTCGGCGCCAGGAGATCACTGTGTGCACCGAAAATGAAAATTGGTAAGATCTACCGAACATATATCTCTGAAGCAGCCTTCGTGATATATCTGAAGAAGTCAGTTTGGTTTTACTTCTATATAAATATCTGATTGTTAATGTTCCACAATGAGGTATGGTTCCTAGTCGATAAACAACTCTTGATGTATCCCATACGGAGATAAACTAAGGAGAATTTGATTTTACACGCTCTGCTTCATTCTGTCATACTCTTAAAAATGCGTAATCTAAATTTAGTTCCTATAATCGTTCATCAAGCACATAATATGGGATCTAGCGATAAGTAACATCTTCTTTGCCTAATGAAAAACGGCTTTCTATACCATTTATTAAAACTTCATAACTTACAATATTACGACAGGGCATAATATCATCATAAACTTTCCTTGTGTTATATACAATACACATTTATAATCTTTAGTCTTATTTCCTTTCTTGTGAATATATTAATGTTGGTTGAGTTACGCTAAATATTCAAAATGATACAGTGCGATTATGTAACATGAAACCTCTCACAAATTGCCGCCATCAATGTGCAGCAATATGTAGGTATTGTGCAATGCAGATATGAATGACATTCTACATATCTGCCCATAGTCTATGCTGTTGAAGATAATACACCACAGCCCATGAATGCATTACGGATATATGTAAGTATCAGAAATTAAGATATCTAAAGGAATATTTCAGGTGTTGGAAAGAAAGATAAAATAAAAACAAGATCATAATATCTTGCTTTATTATAACTGTGTTTTACAGATACCATTGCAGCACAAATGCTCTGGGCCCTAATTTTGATTTTCGAATCCCAAGGTAAATATTAAAATATTTTATTTATTGTTAGCGAGAACTAGTGGGTTTTGTAATAGGATTAGTTTTAACTTGAGTTTTTGATTTTACGAAAAATATATTTTCACTGCATTTCATTATACATTGATAACACTATGATCAAGAAATTTCATTCCCCATTTTGTTACTTGCATGATCTTCTGGTCCAGTGGCAAGCATGGTTAATTGTTTAACAGGAGTACAAGGGTCAAATCACACACAAGGTGCATAATTTCTGACTATTTGTTCATGCGGTGTTTTTTTTTGTTTTCAATAAGGAAAGAGAAGTATGTGACTGCTGTTAGATTTAGTGCGAATTGCTACTTCAATCAGTTTATCCGGAAAAAGGAGAAAGTTAATGTTAAAGTTGCACCTATTAAGCAATGCACAGTTTTATTGACCACGCCTTTCTCTACTAGCCAAGACGTACACGTACTAACCAGCACAAAAAGAGCACCTACTCAGGCACAAAGATAATAACCCGAACATGTAGGATTGTCCATATATTTTCCTACTAACATACACGCCATCTGACGACGGCCACCCGCTCATTTACTGACTAACACCAGCCCTAACGAGCGAACAAATAGGGGTGCTTAATGGTAAACAAAGATACTGTCAACTCTGGCTGACAAGCAAATTAACCGATACACCAGTTTGACTAAACAGCACCCGCTCATCTCCAGGCTGATATGTAACCATAGAAAAGTGAAGGAGTATTTTCCCTGTACAAACATACTCTTACAAACGCTCACATCAACCGTCAATATGCCGTTTGACTAACCAGTAACAACTCATCACTGACCAGCATCTGCTCCAATTAACCAACAAAGAGTGTAAGAGTCTTTACGCATACATAAACATGATTTTGCAAATAAAAGGTAGAAATTTTCACATAAACACAAAACAACCAAAATGTCGTCTGACATACGGACCCATCCATCTATTGACCAATGCCTGCATCTTTAAACCACCAAAGAAAGTAAGAGTTTTTCTCTCACACAACATGTCAGCCAGAAGAAGGTGGGTAGGAATTGTCCTATACATACACGCTAACCAACATGCAGTCTTTCTAATATGCACCTACTTCATCAACTCACCAACACTTACAAGTACTAACCATCAAAAATAAAAAAATGTACGAGTGGTGACACAAGCAGAAACATGTCACCATGAAAAGGATAGAAATATTGATACACATGCACACAAGCATACCTATATAATATAATACCTGGAACGGATAGTATTGTTCACACATACACACACACACACCGTCACCCCTGAGAAAGAGGATTGTGCATAGTCTTGGGCTATTAAACGACAGTCTGACTGTTTTGTACATAATCAGCTACTAAACAACACCTACACCTGCTAACCAGCGAAATAATTTGAGTTCTTGCAAATATGCAAACATACTTTTAACGGCGTTTGGTTAACTAACAACTACACCTACTAGCCAAGACGCCATTTGACAAACCAGTACCCACTTATATACAGACCATCGCCGACATCTATCAACCAAAGGAAACACCAGGTTGATTCCACATACAGAATCATTCTATGACCCCTGCAAGGGGTACGAAAATTCAGCGATGCCATACTAACCAATAAGCCGTATGACCAACCAGTATTCACTCGTTTTTTGCCCTTTATAGCTCTTGAAAAATGTACATACACAAACATGCCATCGAGAAACGGTTGAAAATATTTCTACAGATAAAGACTAACCAACACGCCGACCTATTATTCAGCACTTACGCACTCAACTGACCAACACTTATACGTACTAAGCAGCAAAAAGGGCGGGAGTGCTGCCACATATACAAATACACTATCACCCCTGAAACGGAAAAGAGTCATCATAAATGAACGAACATTATATCACTTATGAATAGGAATGTTCAAAAACATGCATACAAACATTCTTAGATACCATCATCCATGAAGAGGGTATGATTTCCCACGCATATGCACAAATACTGTCACCAATGAAAAGGGTAGGAATGTTGAAAATCATACCCTACTAACAAGCACGCCGTGTGACTGACCATCACCCATTCACCCACTGAACAAAGCGTCTACCTACTAACCAAAGAAAAGAGTTGGAATACTGAAATATACACCGACATAACATAATCATGAAAAGGATATCAATGTTTACAATCATCTTCTGACCACAAACCAGCAACGACACCTACTGACCAATATCTGGCTTGACTGATTAGCACACCCGAAACTACGTTACAACACCTATACCCGCTAACTATCGAAAAGAGCAATTCAAAAGATATGAATATATACACATTATACACAAAACCATACTTAAATGTTGTCATACATGGAGTGTAAGGAATGGAAAAGGTAGGTTTACTTACACACATACATAGTGTCAGCCCTGAAATGGTTAGGAATATACACATACTATAAACACAACAATACCTATATATAATAACCTGCACGAGAGAAGTAAGAGAAAAGGGTAGGGGTTCTCTTTATGTGTATGATCTGGATTTTAAACGTAGCTTTAACAATATTTGCATTGCTGCAGTTTATAAGTGATGTTTAGCGTTGGACTTCATGCCGAACGATACTGACATTGCGTCATGTCCAACTCAGGCACATTATACGGAAAGCAGACCGACCAGTACTGACACTGACCTCTTCATGCTGAGCACTTAGCGATGCAGCAGCAAGTAGCATTTTTATATATCTTTGATATGACCCGGCCGGGGCTCGAACCCACGACCGTAGATTTTCTCACAGATGCACAAGCATACAATCACGACTGAAAGTGGGAACTTTCACCCATAAACTCGAAAATATGCTTACATACTACCACACACAGGGCTGAAGGTAATATTACAGACCAACATCTACACCCACTGACCAAGACCTAAACTTACATAAACATAACATTATATCTATCAATAATAATACAATAGAGGTTTGAAGGGTAGAAGGGTTTTACTTTTTAGTTGTGGAAGCTAAACTGATACAATGTACACAGAATTACTCAAGACACGGACTATCTGCATTATTTCCATGGTAGGCGACTTTCATATCTCAACATAGAGTAAAGGTCACTTTTTGAGCCAAACCTGTTTGCTCATTCTCTCTCTCTCTGTCTCTTTGTCTGTCTGTCTGTCTCTCTGTATGTCTCTGTTTCTGTAACAGAACTGAAACCGAGTGGGATTCTTTTCTTGGATTAAATGAACAACACAAACACAATGTGATGGGTGATGGAAATTTATAAAATGAATTACTAAGTTTATATATGTATATAATACAAATGCACTGAATCTCTCCCACTCCTATCATACGATTGATCCAATCACTCTACACACATTCACGAAATGAAAAGAAAGAAACAAAAATACAAAAATATGATTCATATACCTCTAGCATGAAAAAGTGAGGTTCAAATAACCTCATGGACTGCAAAAATGTTTCCACTAATATCATGCAATGTAAGCGAGATTCACATAATCTTACGCATGTAATACATTAAGTTTCAAATAAACAATGAATGCTATGAGAGGGAGATTCACATAATCTCATGTAATGCAATACAGAAAGCAAGATTCACATAATCTCATGTAATGTAATAATGAAAGCGAGATTCACATAATCTCATGTAATGCAAACAATATTGTACTCAATTGAAACCACAATCAATTGAAACAAACATCACTGTTAAAACTTGAACAGTCATACAATTCACAAACTGTTATACCACACAGTTTCACTGGATCCTTGGATTGGCCCACATTTATCGACCGCTCCCACCCTTCACGGACCCACCACAAGTACTTATACGTACAGACGGCACCCAGCACCCTTGTATTGGTTACGTCTATATTCGTAGTTCCACCACATGCATAATCTTGCTTATACATATATACGTACGGACAGCACACTGCACTATGGACAGCTACGCTCAACCCTAAACAGGGATACACATACGTACGGACAACACGCCGCTCTATGGACAGCTACGCCCACCCCTAAACAGCTACTGTCAGCCCTAAACAGCTACAATAAAACCAAACTGGTTAAAATAATGGGTTCTGAATTAAATTGCTAGATACATGCTCATAAATTAAACTGTAATAGCAAAGTTCGCAACGTAAAAGGCTTCATTACCCGATATGACATTCAAACGAGAATAGGTTTCGTAAATCAAATAAAATATAAATTTAACACTTACCCCTATGGCCGGATAACATAATGAAGAACGTTCACTCCTTGACAAAATCCAAATGACCTGTGCCACAGTTTGAAATGAATCAACCTTAAATCCATAGGGGAGTGAATAATAGTCATGGTCGAATATTCATGTATACCATGTCTTTCGTGACTCTCGTCGCATGTAGTTTCAGAATCGCTCACCTGGAGAAACAATGATTCACCCCAGGTAACGTTGTACGCCTGCACAACGAATAAAGGTGAAAAATAGATCTAAGGCAAAACCAAGTTATTTTTTTACCTTATTCTGTGACAGTCTCTCTCTCTGGGATAAACAAGTCTTTGTTGTGCAGTGTGTTGTCAATTTATTTCCTTTTCGTCCATATACATCAAAATGGAAAGTTTCCTAATCTACTGCATACAAGGTCAAAAAATTCTACATATTATAGCAATGTCTTTTAAGATTATGCAAGATGATCACATATCTCAACCCTTCTGTTTTTGTCTGTCAGTCTGTCTGATGACGTTTGTGATTTTTATCGCGATGGGCTTAAATGATACCTAATTCAATCATATGCTGTTGTGCAGTGGCAGGTGTGTAACTCATAGAACTAGAAAATGATGTCATTACTTTAATAAGCATCTGATATGAATACATCTGTGCAACAGAGAAACACCTCTGAAGTACGTTTGAGGACTTCTAAGGACTACAACGTAATGGTGAATGTATAATTTCATCCATATTACCAGAGTATATATTAGGGACACAAATTTATGTCAGTTTATCATTTCAAGTAATGGACTTCCGACAAGATGACACTTTCAAACTCCATACGTCCAGATAAACTTTCAGTCTCAAATTGTACGTAAAGTGTGGGATACTTGTACGTTTTATTGTGAATACACACAAAGACAAAATCAACAGACACACAAAAAAAAGCAATTTAGAAGCTGGCAGTAACGATTAATATTCTGTGTTTAGAATAATGGTGGCCCTGAATTGGGCCTTACGTTTGAGTAGTGTATTGACTATTGTTGCTAGAATGGATGATTCCCCTTAACGCGGCCGAAAGTGGTCGAGTTCGAATCAAACTATCGGAACAGCCTTGTGCAGGTAACATGAATTGTCCATGGTTAATGCACTTTCCTCCATTTGCTCTGTCACTCTATATGTAATTAGCTTGGACACATGTTAGAATTTTATATCAAATGAAGCGCTAAACTGAATTTTCATTCTTTCAAATGCATTATTATATATTTCAAATAACGAGAAAAATATTGCTTCTACCATGGTCTTTAGAAAATAGTTTGTTTGATTAGAAAAAAGATTGCTCTACCGTTCATTTTGTTTCTTCAAATAAACTGGAATATATGTTGTCAAAACGAGAGAGAGAGAGAGAGAGAGAGAGAGAGAGAGAGAGAGAGAGAGAATTATTTTAAGGCACCATTGTTTTCAAAAGCTTTGTAAAAGTATTGAAAAGTATTTTATTTGTAGTTTTGTAGCTTGTCGGAATATAAGTTCTAATGTGCATAAATCGAAAACCTACTTAAGATACACTGTTAGAGCTTTACGATGGATTATATGTTTTGGGGTGGTGTTGAAATGAACATAAGAAGAAAATGCTGACACTCTTCTGGTTAGACATTTCACCAAAAATACACGTTATAGACGGCGGTTTATGTAAAGCGCTCTATTTAGTATTTGGATTTGGAACTGTGGCACCCATTTAAGCCACAAATAATCAATCTATCTATCAAAATGAAAACAATGCGCCAATAGTAACACTATTATGAGCACATGCTTTTTAATGGCAGGATAAATGTTACTGTGGTCTGGTGCAATCATGCAAAGTGTGAATGAATCACTATTGGTCTTAAGTTTAACTTCGATGATAGCTAGATCAATGACAACCTCCGGAAATATGCTACATTAGATTAAGCTTCGTTTGTATATGCTCTAAATAGTTTCACTAGCGAATGTTTGAAGCATTCATTTAACAGAACACGACGGTTAGACATTGTCAAAAAAGATGCACACACGTTTTCGCTGTCAGGTTTTGGTATACTTTTATAAAATGGGGAAGTACATTTCTTACTTTCTTTTAAGCTGGGGATGCTTTATGTATGATTGAATTAATGCATGAAAATAATGCATGAATGAATGTATTAGTGACAAAGAGCAAATTATTGTATCCTTCGAAGGAACGAATGGGAGAGAACGGTAATAATTCACAGCACACACACTCAAAGAAACAAATACAAGTTCTTGCCTATTTCGTTTATCGAAATTTAAATACCAGGTGTTATTACACACTAAGTCGGTCCCCTCCCTCCTTTCGGCAGCATCGATATGTCCTCTGCAAAGGTACTTAGCTATTATGTGTACTCGTCAATAATAGTGTGACTTAGAAGGATGTTCAGCTTGTCTGACCAGGTCACGAGGTAGAAATTGAAGGCTAACTTTAAGCGGATGGCAGGTAAGGAAAAGGGCATATATTTTTCTCGGTTATGGGGATAAGATTAATCTTTGGCCCTGATTCGGTATCCAAAACTTCCATAAAATTCGGTTGTCATTATTTCGCAAGTTGTGAAAGATGACAGACATCCTTTACTGTCTTTACCATTTTGCTGACGACGAGCTGCTTCTCTGTTGAGACTATTGAAGCAGCCGTAACAGCGAATCAAATCTGACAGTGGGTCATCAATGTCCTTTTCACAAACATGACATTTGTTGGTGTCTAAATAATTATATTTCCTTTGATGTTCATTCCCGGGATTGCTACGTTTTCCAGGGTGTCTAAGGTGGTTAATCAAGGAGACCCAATGAATTGTGCAGGAGAGTTGGGCTGTCTGTAATGTACTGTCTCTCTTGGCAGGATGACCCCAGCTTATGACCCAATAACTGTAGCCGCATGTTATCTGTTGTCGTGCCTCGCCATTAGCCTGCCTTTGCGTTGGAAACGTTAAGCCATTTTAAACTGGCATGGGAGTGTCGGCTCTGGCGTACGCTTGGAAGTAGCACCAGCAGATTTGCTTTCCTTCCTCATGAAAGCTATTGTTACTGACGAGGCAGGAAAGGTCTCTGATGTAGGGGACTTTGCTTCCGTCAGCAATGAGGTGCTGAACCTCTCGTGGATGCATTCCAGTAGAATTCGGTATGGGTACATGTGTCCCCGTTGTCATCGAAAAATGATAACTGAAACAGAGTGGTGGACTGACGATCAGACTTATAAACCAGTGGCTTAAATGGAAATTAAAAACACTGTACAGTAAAGCCTGCATAGGTACTGCTTATGTGAGCCAGACGGTACGTGTGTATGTACCTCATCTGGATGTAGGGCTGAATGTACGTCGCACTCGAAGCTGCTATTAACATCATTTTGAATATCATCAGTGTGATTACCGTTTTTGATATTATCAGTGTGGGTATAGTCATGGCGGTCAGCATGTAGCTATTTCCTCCACAAGTTTTACGGCATCTTTTTCCAGCTTAGCTCATGGTTTGACTAAATTTTGGATGGATAAGGCTGACCAGTGTTACGACCCTGTAGTTAAATTACATATGTGTTAAAATTTAAATTCTTCTAATTCTTTGTTTCATTTTTATTTCATTTTTACATCATTAAATGTAGTTATTTATATTATGATGATTATGTTTGCATGGGTCTAATAGTTTGTTAGAAACATCGTATTTATTTAAAATGTAAATGTGACTCATGTAAGTACGAGCTTTGTATGATAGTAAATTAGTCGCAAGTAAACATTCAGCAGTAGCTATGTAAATGATTGGCTGATTCTTGTTCAGGCTTTCGTAATGTCCAGATGTATTGCGAAATCACTCGTGTACTTCGTGCGTGTGTACATGAAACGTCGTATTAGTTTCTTTTATATGCTTAGTTATCTGTAAGAAAGTTCAGTCATAGTCATAGTCGTAGTCAGTCATAGTTGAGAGTCACATCATAACATCTTGTAGAGTTTCTAATACCTTAAGGAAAAGGTATTTCTGTGCTGGAAAGAGGTGT
>JAECUM010029657.1:0-19420 GCA_016617855.1 Megalonaias nervosa
TATATATATATATTGCTCATTTTCTTCTTTCTCTAAACAGTTAATGACTTTTACCATTTGACCACCGGTGGCCTAGTGGTTAGAGCGTCCGCCTCGGATGCAGGAGGTCGTGGGTTCGATTCCCGCCCGAGCCATACCAAAGACTTATAAAAGTGTTACTAACAGTTGCCTCGCTGGTCGGCCTGGTGTCAGGATAATGTGACAGGGTGGGACATCATGCTACATGTCTGCGGCATCATGCCGCAGTACTAGACATCACTGTAAACTGTCACACTGCAGACATCGTAGCTTTATGACTGAAAAATTGTTAAAGCTACGTTAAAAATCCAAATCACACCCACACACCCACACACACACCCACACCCCCCCCCATTTTAACCATTTACACCTGTTATTCATCTGTCAGTCCGTGTACTTGTCCTTCCATGTTCTCTCTACTCTGTATGCAGTATGTAGGAATTAAACCGCCACCTCGTCTAAGTTTCAATGCATTTACGGGTGAAACCTGTTTTAATTTTCAAACAAGATATAAACTGCGGCCACGTGTTCTACGCAACGTGTTCAGTGTTGACGTGTCCACCACTATCCTGGGCAACAAGATCAACTTCCCGATCTGTGTGGCCCCAATGGCTGCGCAGAGACTCGTCCATCCTGATGGGGAGACGGCTAATGCTAGAGGTGAGTAGTTGTCCAAACGATAATTCTGACGCAGCCTTAAAACAAATTTATATAAGACGCAGTTTCAATATTGATTATACACAGTAGAACTGGGTACCAACAATTACATATTTTGGGACTGGGGCCTGGCACTTTTTAAATAAATAAAGCATCCGCTTGTCAACAGCTGGAATAAAATACCTTGTGTTGAAAATCTTAAAATAAAGGCATTTTATATCCATTACATTATCTGGAAAAAATAGCTTGAGATAAAAGAGAATAAAATATCTCAGCTCGAAAGACAATCCCAGACTCAAATCACATGAAATAACATAAAAGTAGATGAATTTGTTATGTGTATCCTAATAGTTGTTTTAAGTTGTAAACTAAAACTGTAACTAAAGTGGGAGGATGAGCTTACACTATAGTTGACACAGTGTAAAAAGTGTTGTGCTGACATTGAAGAACTTGATAAAAAATAGGGAGTGTTGACAATGATGCATATAATTTAGTAGCTATATTATAAGAATTTTTATCATAATCTTCTTCTCATTTCTTGCTATGAGAAGGAAACACTCAGAACTTAAGAAATGTCTTTGTCTATGGTTAGAGAGAGTGAGAGAGAGAGAGAAGAAAGTTCAGGCTCTCTTAAACAAGGAGGTGTCACGCATAACGGTGAAGATACGGCTACATCTGGGGAATATGACGATGCAAGAGAGGTAGCGGGACCGACTGTAAGAAAAGACGGACAGAGTCTTCTGATTCTTTTAACAGAAAGAACTTTATTTCAATACTTGATATATATAGATATATAATACTACATTCTAGAGACACACTTTATAAAGCCTTTATATTTAAAATACACGAAATACATGTAAAATTATACTTTTCCTTCGAGCTTACCAACTTCATACATTTGTATAATTTCTGCATTTTAGAATATAATATAGATAATTAGATCTCGACTAACTTCATGATAGCCAAAGAGTATAAAATTCACTAGTTGCGATTAATGCAACAATCATTTTGAAGAAATGCATTTTACTAAATTTTAAATAGAACACTAATTTGGAATAGATTACTAAACATTATCCTTTATTACTTAAAGAATATTGTATTTCCTAATTAAATCTAAACATGAATACAAATGAATATAAATTCTTTAAAACAATTAAACATTTTATTACATTATAATATGAAATAAAAAGAACTCGCAAGAATATTGCAAAAGTATGAATCTTTACCGTAAAAAATCTTTAACATTAAAAAGTTTCTGTTCTTTAAAGAAATTTACAAACACAAACGATTGTCACCTGTAAGAAAAGACGGACGGAGTCTTCTGATTCTTTTGACAGAACGAACTGATTCACGCAAGCCCGCTTCTCTATTTATATCATTTGAACATATGCTCCTGACAAATTTGGAATAGTGTTGGGCTTGTGTGCGTCCGTCTCGAATCAGAAGGAGGCTCCCGTCTATTCCTGCTGATACTGTGTGTTACTTACGTGACCAGACAGTCGATTTGCCTCATGAGCTTATTTATTTCGAGAAACGATGAGTCTTGTAGCTCACTCAGCAAAAGAAAAATTTTAGGAATCTGGTCTTTCAATACTGGCACATCTTACAAGTGCAAATTTTGCTGACTTGTTATGTAAGAAAAATATATATAGTAGAGGGGAGGGGGGAAGATTTGCACTTGCTTGTAAGGGCGGAATCTTTATTAAAATAGTATATAGTTGTAATACGAAAATAAATAATATTACTCTCAATATATTTTAGTGTAAATTACTTTCCAAATGATTTAATGAAAAATTACTTTTTGATATAATTTAAAGAAAATGTCAATCTTATTACTTTTACTCAAAAATTCTGTCCTAATAGCTACACTATTGATATAATAGACTGGAAAGCTTAGAGATGCCAACACCCGACAAGATATTTCTAATACAGAGCCAGTAAACAGTCAGTAAACATAAAACACACTTAACTCAACAAACGAAAAAATATTTAGTGGACTTCAGAAATTGCACTAAATTAAAAAATAAGTCCTCTCCTGAAAATCTTAGGATGATTCGCATGCCTACAAAGGAATGCATGTTTTTAAAAAAATAATATATGCCAGCAAATAGCTAGAAATAACTTCTTTTTTTCTAAATCCGAAAATTCTCCGAAAAATTAACATGGCCCGTACACTTTTTACAATATCCCATTTGGCCACCTTATCGCCATATTTGACACGCGTCAAACAATGTGATTAAAGGATCATAAATAAATTTTTATTTGTAATATTTGACATTAATTTGTGACAAATACAACTGTTGTGTAAAAGAATAATTTGAGGATTATTTTATCGTGAAAAATTAAAACATACTGCTTTTATCATGAAAATTCGTAAACAAAAAATACATGGGAATTTCCGTACATTCCATACTGACGGAAACTATCGACGTACCGATACAGTGAAAAAGTTACGTGGTACATACCATCGGAAAAAAATTACCGGTAATACCGCGTACTTCTAATATAAAGTAGCACAAAATACTAATTCAAAAGGTGTTTTTAATTTAAAAAAAAAATGACTAAGGATGTTATTTGAATAGTCAGTATAAAAAATAATATAAGTTGCTATTTCAGTGGTGATTACAAAAAATGACAAGATACTATTTCAAGCGGTTATTTCAAAATCTGATGTTATACGCAATTTCAAGTGCATACTTCAAAAAGTAATACAAGATACAATTTCATGTTATTCGAGAAACGTGATATAAGATGCACTTTCACCGCTGGTTTAAATAGTGATAAAGGATGTTAAGTTACGACTCTAAGTCTTAAATTATGTAACAGAAAGCAAGTTATACCAACAATTTAATTAAATAAACATAATATTTTGAATTAAATATCAAATAATCCTAACTGTCCAATCGCAAGTCCAATAGTATAGAATGTTCAGAATCGATTCTTGTAGTCGCTGAATGTCCTTATTTGCCACAATGATGCAATTTCAAAATGTTATACAAGATTTAAATTATTCCTTTCAAATTACATCCGAACACAACTACGAAAATTGATCATAGACTCCCAAAGACCGATATGAAACAGGAATAAAGATTCTGATTACAAATCCTTTATTTATGTACAAACCGTAACCTGATCTATGACGTAACAGAATGTTATGGAAAACTAATAATTTCTAATGGAAAAATTCACTAACCCCTAAACAAGGTCAGATCTTGAACTTAAAATTCAAGTAAAATTCTTGTTTATTTGTTAGAGTCATGACAAAATCAGAAACACAGATCATGACAATAGTCAGCTTGGCCCCCCAATCAAGGCCGGCCTTAGGTCGATTGGACCGATTTGGCCCAATCGGGCCCCGAGCTCACAGGAGCCTCGCGCGTTAGTAATTTAAAAAAATATATCTACAGAAAAAATAATTTTTAAACGATGGAAGAAAATTTTAAGTTCAGTATCATATAAAACTTGTTTAAAAGTTTATTTCTAAATGCCGTGCTCACAGGGACCCCGTGCGTAAATCCAAGGGGCCCCGCCAAAATGATCCAAATCAGGCCCCGCCATTGCTAAGGCCAGTGCTGCCACCAGTCACGACCAAAGGTCAAGCTTACAATATGAAATAGATATACATAACAGCTACTGCAAAAGTTGTAAAGATGGTTATTTATAGAATCTTTTTAAAATATGTTCAATGATGTTAACCTTTAAAATAATTGATAAATCTGGTTATTTGTATATTGTATTTCACAAGGTGATAAAGGATTCTATTTCAAATTTCTCAAACATTGATAAAAAAGCTTGTTTGATATTATATTTCCCAACTTCACGAAGAATGTTATTGCAGTTGTTATCAAAAAGTGATTCGATAACTATTTTATATTGTATTTCAAAAAAGTGTTAATGGATGTTATTTCAAAGTTATTTCAAAAAGTGCCAAAGATAGTTAATTTATCTTATATTTCAAAAACGAAATAAAAAGATGTCATTCCAAATGTTATTTCAAATAAGTGATAAATATGGTTACTATATAATATATGTTAAACAGCGTTATAATTTCAAATGTTGTTTCAAACGAGTGATAAAGGGTGAGATTTAAAAATATTATATCAGAAACGTCTTGAAGGATATTATTTCAAATGTTACTTCAAAAACTGATAAAGATGGTTATTTTACATTGTTTCAAAGAAAAAAAAAACAGATAAAGAATGTTATGTCCAAATGTTTTTCAATAAAGTGTTAAAGGTTGTTATTTTATATTATATTTAAAAAGTGAGAAAGGACATTATTGTATGCTCATTGTTGTCTCCGTTAACTTTACATTGTCAGAATAGAGCAGTATTTTACGATACTGAACACCTTGATATTGCACGCACGGGCACGAAACGTGTGCCTAAAATAGTATAGTGTATCAGGAACTACTGTGTAAACAAACCATATACACACAGTAGTAGACGCTTTAGGTTTTGGTTGATTAGATTTGTTTGTAAATGAATATAACAAGCTGTTTTGTCCATTTGAAAGTACTGATGATAGGATTAACTATGTGGACGAGTTCACTGAGTCAGAAAAGAAACTTTCAAACAAGCAAACGAATGAACGTGGTATTCGCAATGTCAACAACAAACGTGAGCGACGCAGTAATTGAAAATACCGTTCTGACCATTGAAACAGTTATTTAGGAAAATAATTCGTACCTTTTTGCAAATTGAATGGTTCAGACTATGACCAGCGCTCTCTAGGGTCTATAAAATATATCTCAGAAAAGCATACTGAGGCCAAAGATTATCACATATCTATCAGAGATGCACCATTTTAAAAGTCTGTCAAAATACTAGATGTCCTGCAAAACCTGATGCACACCAAAACTGTACTGGATTTCGAGCACATTTCCAGCTGAAATCCATTCTGCTTACTGCACTGAACTGACCCATTAATTCAGTCCATCATAATCAGCAAAGCAGAATAGTATGGGGTCAGCATAAAAAAAATGCATGCAAATTCATTCACAATATGACTATAAATTTCAATTTTAAGTAGACCAAAACGACAATACGTTTTGAAACTATTGTCGAGCGCGCGACGAAGTTCAGAGGTCACGGGGCGGCACTATGTACGGATTAATATTGTGATTATGTGTTGATGATTCTACTGTTACGTATATGTAATTAAATTACTTGTGTGTTAGTTTTAAATTCTCTTTTACTTTATTTTTATTTCATTACATTTTGTTGTAAGGATAATGTTTTACTGGATTTGACATTTTTCCCAGTAAATTTAGTTCAATTCTTTAAGCCTGATTAGAACGCAAAACTATTGCTTCATTGTATTTTTAGCTGACCTTGTTTCGGAGATTTTGTAAACACTGAGTGAAAATCATTGGTTGTAATCAAGGTCATGCTTCGCCTACGTGTTAGTCTGAATAAACAACGTTTTATTTTTAAATTTATTTCCAGTGGGGGAATCAGATTCTTAGCTAGGCTATAGTAGCCTACGTGATAATTGACATATTTTTTTACTGCGCTGTTCGGACAAAGTAACTGATTATGTGACCCATCAAGAGTGTCAAAATGACGTTTTAGTTGGGTTTAATTCTCAGTCTCAGTGTTTTCTGGTTTAGTCGTAAAATGTACCTTCAGGCCGAAAGGTATTCCTGTTCTTGCCATTGAATTGATTTTTTTTAAATTTAAAATAATTTATTCACCCTGGAAAATACTTTTCTTCAAAGAAATACTTGGACAAAGACATTCACTAAATTATTCGGAATTCAAAAGCGGGAATTTTATTCTTGGTAACTCAACAAGCAACTGTTGACACATCAACACAAACTGGTTATAGAGGACGTCATCGCTTTCCATATTGGAACTTCATAGAGATTCGAACCTGGATTCAATTAGAACTTTTTAGTGATAGGACTTATATTTTTAGATTCAAGGATTAATTTTTGGATTATATTCACAAACCGTAAGTCCTATTTCATATTTTTACCTTGTTTTCTAGGGAAATAAATTATTTTGTTAAAACTTACAAAGCTTGTTGGCTTCACTCTTTTCTTTTGTTACTTTTGTACTAGCCTACACTTAACACTACGGTTGTGTTTTTATTTTTGAATACAGCATAAATTCAATTACTTTGTTTCCTGTAGTGAATTTTTTATAATTAAGCCTTAGGTAGAATAAGAAAATGAACATATAATAAAAAGGTTACTGGATTTGTATGGGAAAATATGAACTCGTTTTCTCGGACGGATACTGCAATCCCACAGGTTGTGCAGTATCCATCTGAAAAAACTCGTTCATATTTTCTCATTTATTTGTTTCAAAAAGTGATAAAGGCTTTTATTGCAAATAAAAAATAAAATAGTTATTTCAGAAAGTGTAACCAGAAGCATTTAAATAATTTTTATAATAATTAAACAAAATTTATTTCAGATAGAATGAAAATAGTTACTTCAGGGAGTGTTCAAGGTGATTATTGGAATTATTAATTTACCAGATTATTACAAGTGTTAAGTTAAATGATTATTCCAATTTCCAAGTTTAAATGATACTCCATCTTTTAAACCACATGATTATCCAAGTTGGTAATTTAAATGATTATTCAGATTTTTAAACTCAGACGAGTGATAGACTATCTTATTTCAAAATAAAAATTGAAGTTATTTTCCAAAAGTGATAAGGAGATTATTCCAATTTGTTTTGAAATAATTATTTCCGTAGTTAATTCAACCAATTATTCAGGTGGTGAATTTAAATGATTATTCCAATTATTGATTTAAATGAATATTCCAATTGCTAGTTGAATTCATTATTGCAGTTATTGATTCAAATGATTAATTTGAAAAAGCGATATAGCAGATTATTTCAGTTGTCAATTCAAATGATTATTTCAAAAAGTGTTCATGTAGATTATTTCAATTATGGTTTCAAATGTTTATTTCAGAACGTGATAAAGAAGATTACTTAAATTGTTAATTCAAATGCTTATTTCGTTTGTTTACTTAACACATTATTTCTAAATTTGTTAAGGGCTATTAACTATTGTCTAATTAATTTAAACGATGACTTACAATGTTGTAAAATAAAATTATTTTAATTGTTAATTCAGATCTATTTTAAAATAACGTGATAAAGGAGATTATTCCATCTGTGAATTCAGATGATTACTTTTAAATTAATAAATTAGATTATTTTAATTGTTATTTGAAATGATTGTACCGGTTATTTCATGGTATGATAGTTCAAATCATTTTTTCAGAAAAGTGAAAAGTTGTTAATTCAAATGATTCTTTCCAAAGTTATAAAAGCGATTATTATAATTATTTCAAATGATCATTCCCGTTGTCAATTCAAATGATCATTCCAGTTGTTAATTCAAACAATCTTTCCCGTTATTAATTCAAATGATTATTCCAAACCTTTATAAGGAGATTATTCAATTGGACGTTTAAATGATTATTTCAAAACCTTAGAAAGTATGATAATTTTAATAATAAGTTCAATGTTAATTTTGCTAATGATTCAAAAGTAATTAAGGTGATTCTGATTAATAATCATAATAGTTGTAACTAATCATATTAATAATTGTACTATCTGCATAATAAAATTGATCATAAAATTACATATCTATGTGGAAGTTTCATAAAGCATTGCTGATTTCTATTTCGGAATATTATCATAATCTTTCTCTAAATTAACTCGACAAAACATTTTCTTAAACGGGCACTTTGGGGGCAAAATCGTTGACCTTCATGGCAAAATAATAACAAAATATATCCACATAATTATACAAATATAATTTTCAAATGGTGATTCAAATGTATTTATTGGGGATAATTTATATAGGGGTTTCAAAATAGTTTTTAATTATACAAGCGACTCATTACAATATTTAGGTTTTTCGTGACAGTATTAAAAAATAATGCGTAATCCAGTACTTAAATCGTCTTAGTTAAAGATTTTATTTGTAAATGAATCGCAATTTTCTTTTATTTTTTTTTAATAAATAAATTGCCGAATAAAATTTCATTTTGACTTGGGTGTTTATTATCTTCATCTTCATCAAGAATTTTTTCATAATCCGCATAATTTGCTATTATTGGTGTTTTTTTTATATAATCTTCTCGGCAATATTTGTATCAAAGTCTAATAACTGTTTATTAAATTCACGTTTATTTATTTATTTATTCAACCGTTTTTCCTTTCCTGTTTTATATTTTGGACTCAGAAGTAATATGAAGCAAGCAAGTACCTAATTTAGTATCTTCCACTGTTAATTTATTTCTTAAATCTCATAAATACTGTGATCATAGGAAAGATTTCCAGTTGAATCATGTATATAATGAAGTTACACATTATTTACGACCAAACTAAATACGGCCAAACTAATATCCACCAAACTAATATCCCGCCAAATTAATATCAATCCACTTTAAATTGAGTTTTCATTACTTTACATTATCTTTTGTGATCTCAAATTAGTTTTTAAAGTTGAATAAACCCCATATGAAGTGTTTTATATTATCATATTAAGTGTGGTTAATAGATTAATAATCAAAGTGCTGAGGAGTTTTTGAAAATGTGCAGTAATATAACCCAGAGTAAAAAATTAAAATAAAAAGTAAGTTGGGTACAAGGGCCAAAAAGGGATATATTGCAAAAATAGCAAACTAAAGTACGGAGCAGTGTATCGAACCTACAAAAGGACCGGTAGACATAAAACAACCGTAGAAGACGTTAAGACGAACTGTGTCTTTCATGGTCATGAACTTGAGTGCTAGATCTCCATCAGCAGAAGACGGACGAGACTTTGAAGGTTCTTTGGAAAGCGAACTGAAATCTACACGAGGCAGAAGTTCCGCCAGGTCCTCAACAGAATTAATGTGGTTGATTTTTAACGAGTGGTCTTCAACCAAGATCGTTCCATCAGATAGGCAGCCGCTAGATTGGTGCTTGCATTTCGATAGCTTCCGAGCTTCGAAAAACAGATTTATTCTAGGTTTGGTTAGATTCTCATTAGCAAATATTATATCGTCACCCTTGTCAATGATATGCGTTTGGGCTGTAAACAGTCTGTAATGGGCAAGATAAGTTGAAGAGTTGATAATCGTATCCCTGGGTTTGTATGACCGCCCCATACATTTAACTCTATATGATCCGTCAGTGCCTTTTGAGTCAATATCTAAGCCAAGGGAGTTGGACATTTTCAGGACGTATTTGTCAGTGTCATCATCATGGGTTTCTGGGTTAACATTTGAAATAACATGCTTTTATATTTTTGGGAAATATAATGTAACAATAACCATCTTTATCACATGTAATCTGAAATAACATTCTTTAACAATTTTTGAAATAACATTTTAAACACGTATCCTTTATCACTTTGGAAAAACAATTTAAAATAACATCCTGTATAACATTGTTGGAATATGATATAAAATATAGCTTTAAAATATAATATAAAATATCTATCTTTGTCACATTTTGAAATAACATTTGAAATAGCATTCGTTATCAATTGATTAAAATATAAAATTAATAATCTTTGTCACTTTTTGTAATAACTTTTGAAATACCATCCTTAACACTTTTTAAAAAATATAATATAAAATATCTATCTTTATCACCGTTTGAAATAATATTTAAAATAACATCCTTTAACACTTTCTAAAATATATAAAGTAACATCTTTATCCCTTTTTGAAATAACGTTTAAAATAAAATCTTATATCACTTTTTTAAAAACAGCACTGAAAGTGCATCTTGTATCACTTTATCAAAAACCACTAAAACTGCATCATTTATCACTTTTTTGTAACTACTATTGAAATTTCATCTTATGTCACTTATAAAAAAATTTCTCCAAAATCATTATCATCTGCAGTGATAAGGGTCAAATCCTTTTATCTTACTGATGAAAATTTGCATAATTTCATTACCGCAAACTCATCACATAGGTTCCATCTTGAAAATAAAAATGCAATATCAATTATCAGATAAAGAAAATTCAACTTGTGACAGTATGAGTTCATCGTAAATAGAGATACGAATTCATTACAGTCCCTTTAATTACGATGCTGTCTTTCACCTTGAAGAGTGGAAAATACAGAGCTCAAATACACAAACATTCATCATGTTTCATGTAAAACTTGTGCCCAGTTCTGTTTATTTATCAATTATGGGCAGAAATGGCTGAAATGTGCTTGTCATTTTGAGGAGTACAGTGTACAAGGTAATAAAATTCTAATTGTTATGAACTGATCGTGTTTCTTGCAATGTGACTGGGTGTAAACGGTCACGTAATTAAGATCCGAGAATGTTTTACAAATCAGTACATTTTAAGGCCAACATTTTGGATCCATTTTGGTTTACAGTGCGATTCTGTCAAGCTTTGCCTATATCAGCTCCTTATAATATCAAAACAACAACAAAAACAATAACAACCATCGCAACTGTGACTCTAGATCAAATTTGGGAACGGCAGACAAAATCTGCGATTAGAAATTAAAATGTTGCAGTGGCAAGAACTTTCTGCGACCAAACACTGTTGCCGAACAGGCTTTAAGAGCTTAACGTACTGCTTTTTTCTTTATTTTCTTATTTACAATCAGCTAATAATGAGTCATGGTTATTGATGTAAGAGCAGTAGATCACACTTACAATGGCTGCGAGTTTTGGCGGGCGGGAGTTTAAGGGGGTGATATCGGCCTACATAGAAAACGAGAATAATGAATGCTGAACGCATAAAGTTTATTTGCTCAATGAAAACAAATCATATCGACCCTCATTAACTCTCTTGTTGTGATTTATACGGGCTAGGTCGACTTCGCTTGCCAAGGGTAAAATTAATACACTTATAGTCTGACTATAGACCTTTTTCCAGAAGTCGAATCTGGGTTTTTCCACGCCAATGTTTAACGCATGCGCAATCAACGTAGGGCAACTTTTAAGAGGTCGTCATTAACAGTATGTATCTTCGTGTAGAAACTTTCTGACAAAGACGTAAAGGTTTGACATCTGTACACCATTTACTGAAAGAGTGTGTTAGCAAATCATGAGTTAATATTTCGGTAACCTTTCTAATACAGAGAAAAGTAGATACGAGCACAAACTGCATCAGATAGGACTTACAAAGTCGGACGATCCATTGCTGAAAGGAGAGGGGTGGGTGGATGATGTTACCAGGTGGCCAGAATTACAATTTGGCCGAATCTACGTGTATTTAATTGACTCTCCTGGACTATATACTCGTGAAAACTTGAAGGCTTACAAATCTCTTGAAGCATATAATCAGTTTTACAGTGGATGGGTGCATACCTGTTACGTAATAGACACAGGTGAACACAGCATCATCAAGGCCAACGTAAACAGATCCCAAGCCCTCTCTGATAAGCCCCACGAGGTCTGGGTCGCTTTACTAAGAGCTAATGGTACAGTTTTAACTGGCCATTGCACCTGCATGGCAGGGTAAGTTAAATCACCATTATTCTCCATGTTTATTCAAGCAGTTAGCAAAATAAGACCAGAGAGAGTGTGTGTGTGAGAGAGAAATTGCTTACAATCGCCCCATGGTATTATATGCAGTTTTTGTGATTCACTTTTATTCCCATTTAATTTGAACATCCTATTTAAATAAGCATTATATTTTAATGTAGGGTGAATCAACGATTGCTGCAGTCCGCATTATAAACTGTTATCTAGATCCATATGCTATCAACTTTGTCGTGAGATGTACCCTTCGTGGTTGGCATTTTAAGCCAATTGGTATGCAAGGTGTGTCTCATAAACTGCCAGTTGAACGTATCTTGAACTTTTTATATAAAGTTAAAAGTCCTTAATCTTCCTCTGTTATTTTCTACAAGTTAAATGAGCACATTTTTTGTCATTCGTCTTTTTTGTATCACATGCTTGCGTCAAAGCTTTAGCTTTCTTAATCTGGCAGCATAATGATCATTGCCAATTGATAGTCACTGCTCGTTATATATTTCCTTACACTAATTTCACCATAAGAAAGCTAAAGAAAGTATCTGTTTAATTTATCATTATGAATTATGTTTTCGCTTAATAATCTAAAAGTGTTATTGAAGTACTTCGAACTCACCAAAATATTTTCGGACTTATATTTTGCCTTTATCAGATTCAGCTGGAGTCTTATATATTATGACTTTATTGTGACTTTTAATTCTAACTGTTGCTACTTTCATACACATATTTTGGAACCATTTATTCAGAGAGCTGACATTGTTGCACAAAACTATCCATAATAAAGTGCAGGGTAGGGGTGTGGGTTTGGTGTATTTTATACCCACATCCTTCAATGGTTTATACTAAATGAGGATATTTTAATACTAAAAACATTGGTTTTTCGCATACTGAACAGTTACGTCAACTTATGTATATGTTCTGTCTTTATTACAAAACGGAGACATTTTTCTATACAAGTTTTGATTTGTTTCAGACCTTTTGACAACGTTTCATTCACGCAATCAATAGATTTCTTTTCAGCCAGAGATATATTCTCATCAATTAATCCTTTTTGTTGTCGGCTGTTACAACCAACACAACAACAATGGGCTGGCATATTACTGTTTACTACCACCTGCGGCGATCTATAATGACAAATTCTCTATTCATAAAAGACGTGTAGGTCACTGGAGTTGCCCTACGTCAAATGCACATAACTGTACCGGACGCGGTTATGGGATAGGTTTGGCAAGCTAAAAATAGTAACGGAAAAAGGTCTATACTTCCCTGTTTGTTTGTACCCCTCTGCCGATTTCAATAATGCAAAGTATAAATTAGACCAGAAATGCACAGAATTTACTCAGTTCATTCACTGATTTATAATTTCTAACGTGACTGTGACAAGGGAAGCCCCAACACCGTCATCGTCTGCGCGTTTCATGCTTGACGGAAGTTTTAAATATGAACGATGGCCATTGCCTCAGATATATTTCCAGTTTCTGGATAAGTCCATTTTCAGCAAAGGGGGTATAAGCATGACTACACATGTATCTACACATGTAGACAGTCTGAAAAGATGGACAGAGTACTGCGCAGAACTTTACAGCCACCAACCCATAATAGATCCAGAGGTACTGAACGTTCCTCCAGCAACTAACAATGACAACCACCCTATCCTACGGGACGAAATAGAAGCAGCAGTGAGATCGTTGAAAAAGAGGAAGTCGGCAGGAGTGGACAACATCCCAGCAGAACTGGTCTAAGCAGGGGGAGAAGCAATGATTAGCCCCCTCACAAACATATGCAACAAGATCTGGCTAACAGGAGAATGGCAATCGCCGTGGACACAATCACTGATCATCACTATCCCCAAGAAAGGCAATTTACAACAGTGTCAAAACCACCGTACAATCAGTCTTATAAGCCATCCAAGCAAAGTCATGTTGAGGATACTGCTAAACAGACTAAAGCCACAGGCTCAAAAGATCATTGCCGAGGAGCAGGCAGTTTTCAGAGCAGGGCACAGCACAACAGAGCAGATCTTCAACCTCAGGATATTGTGTGAGAAGTACCTCTAACACCAGCAAGATCTGTACCACGTCTTCGTGGATTTCAAGAAGGCATTTGACAGGGTATGGCATGCAGCCTTGTGGGCGACCATGAGACTGTACAACATCAATGCCAACCTCATCACAGTAATAGAGCACCTGTATGACAAGGCCATCAGTGCAGTATACTTCAACGGCAGCATAGGGGACTGGTTCAGAACGACAGTCGGAGTCAGACAAGGCTGTCTGCTCTCTCCCACACTATTCAACATCTTTCTGGAGAGAATCATGGCTGACGCGCTTGAAAAGCATGAAGGGACTATCAGCATCGGAGGCAGAACAGTCACCAACTTACGTTTTTTGCCGACGACATTGATGGACTAGCAGGAAATGAACAAGAAATAGCTAGCTTAGTAGAGAGCCTCGACAAAACCTCCACAGCCTACGGCATGGAAATCAGTGCAGAGAAGACCAAACGAATGACCAACAACACCAAAGGCATCAGTACTGACATCAGGGTCCAAGGTACGAAGCTAGAAACAGTCCACAGCTTCAAGTATTTGGAGGGAATTGTAACAGATGAAGGATCAAAGCCTGAAGTACTCTCCAGGATTGCACAGACAACAGCAGCGCTGACAAAACTGAAGCCCATCTGGAACGACAAGAACATCGCACTCAGTTCAAAGGTCAGACTGATGTACTCACTGGTTATCTCCATATTTCTCTACGCCTGTGAATCATGGACCATAACAGCTGACTTAGAGAAAAGAATACAAGCCACAGGGATGAGATGCTTCCGAAAGCTCCTCGGCTTCTCATACAAAGATCGTGTCACCAATGAAGAAATACGGCAAAGGATCAGACAAGCCATTCGGCCTCACGAAGACCTCCTGAGCACAGTGAAAAAACGTAAACTGCAGTGGTATGGGCATGTCTCACGATCATCAGGACTTGCCAAGGCAATCCTGCAAGGCACTGTACAAGGAAGAAGAAAGAGAGGCAGGCAGAGAAAGAGGTGGGAAGACAACATTCGAGAGTGGACAGGCTTGACATTGAGCGACTCAATGAGAAAGATGGAAAATCGAGAGGAATGGAGGAAGCTGATTGTTCGGCCTTGTGTGGTGCCCCAACGGTCTACCAGACTACCGGACTGATGATGATGACACATGTATGAACGTAGAAGGAAAGTACTATGTCGACTTGTTCCGATATTTACAATGTCGATTCAAGCAAAGGAAAAGAATGACAATTACAAATTTGTTTTTCACATGGATTTAACAAGCGGTGTAATTTCTATGTACATGTGTGCAAAGGAGATAAGTCAAAACATTATGATAATTTACGGAATTATCCGGCAGTTACCGAATAAGATAACTACGTTAAAATGTTGTCTGAGGAAATCAACTTGCTCATAGTGTACTCAACATGGCGCCGTGTTAGTATGGAAAGTCCGTTAAGCATAAAAGAGGTAGAAAATGCCATGTGAGGGGCACCCTGATCACAATCAGGTTAGAAAGTATAAATCAATGAATGAATCCACTAAGTTATGTGCACTTTTTATCACATTAAAGATTTCCATTATTGAAATCGGAAGCGGGGTACAAGCAAAAGGGGGGGGGGCATAGTCAGACTATAGTTCTATATCGAACTTAAACGATGTTTACCAGTGACTCTTGGCTTGCGATGATGAGGCTAGGAATTTTGGTGCAGTGTAAAGAGGTTAATGAAAGAAAACTATAAGTTACCTAAAACTGAATGCTTTTATTATGAAATTCTCTGATATGACGTCAGATTGGAGGATAATTGGAATTATAAGGATCAAGTGATCAAGACAGGGTATTTATAGACGTGAATGATCATCTAATCACTCATAAAGTTAACATAAACCTCTAATCACTCATAAAGTTAACATAAACCTTCGGTCTTTATTTATTTTGTCAGTGATTAGGTTAAAACTTGCACTTCAATGAATACCCAGTCAGGATTATTTAATACTATAATAACAGTTGATATCTTATTCCTAAATTGATGTATTATAAGCAAACAACATACTCGTAGGCGGACGCTACTAATTTAATGCAGCGAGAATACAGTGTTAGATGTGTCAACTTGTTTGTAACATTACAGCGGCCATGGAAATGGGTACCTGTTTTGGACTAAGTATATCAGCTTCAGCATCCTTAGAGGAAATTACGTCAGCTGCACCGGAAGGTCTTAAATTTCTCCAGGTCGACCCACTGAAAGAATTAAGGATCTTAGCCAGTCTTATACGTGAAGGGGAAAATAAAGGATTCAAGGGAATAATTTTAGGGGCCGATGTTGCAATTCTTCGCGGAAGAGACACTAAAGAGAGGACAGATCCTATTTTTCCTCCTGGAATGAAGTAAGTGGTTAATCATCATCAGGCCTGGACATCAAACAAACAATGAGCTTGAGTCTGACATTGAGTTTTGACTCTCAACCAATCAAAAGTGGCGTTACATAAATTAGGATGTTTTTGATAATGTGACACAAAAACTCTGGTTCAGAAGTTGTATGATTTCTACAGCAGATTTTCAGTTAATGCGAACGGAAACAAATATGAAAAGTAATACTAATAAGACTAATTTCTATTTTTAAAAAAAAGTCCCAACAGATTTCTTATATCATGCATGCCGTCGTTTAAAGTTGATGTTTGATTTTCCTAGAGTCTATCGATGCAACACGTACATTCGAATCAGATCTAGTGCAATTTTCTCATGGAAACCTCTGCAAGACATTTGAAGTAGAAATCCATGTTTCGTGTTCAAGGGTCATCTATAGCCTCAAGAGTTTCGGCAATATTGGACTAGTGATGAAAGCCGTCGACTCATTTATTTATTTATTTTATTATTATTATTTAATATTTTTCTGGATTGATGATGGCAGAGAAACGTAAGTTAAGATGTAATTATTCAGTTGTTGTTGTTGTAGGGTTTAAGCCATTTTTCAGCACAAGATAGGCTATACATGGCGGCCAGTATAAATGGTGGAGGAAGACCCCGGGAAGACCCCGGAAAGAACCACCGACCCACGAGAAGCTACTGGCAAGCTTTCTCACATACCCACATTGGCCGAATCCGAGACTCGAACCCACGCAGACAGATGTGAGATGGCAGTGATCCGTAACGGTGAGTGTTTTAGACCACTCGGCCACTCGAGGCCCCCCCGTAATTATTCAGACCGCTTTCATTAGGCAGTGCCCGTCATCCGATCAAGCTTGTGATGCTGAGTTCTAAGGCTTTGGTGAATTGTCAGTCTAGCAGTTTATTGTACAGTATACGGATTAAGACTCCACTATGAAAGCAACTGCTCACTACGTGGCTTTAAGTTTCAGTCTATGTCACCTGAAACTCCTGAATATAGTACTATACATTCATCATACTAAAGATCTGGAGGACATTCTTCGCGTCACTGCTACGCCTACCAGAAGCAGCCAAGATAAACGCTTCCGAGGTAGATGTTTTCCCAAACATTGTTGTTTAACACAAACGAAAATCACAAGCTAACTGAAGTGTCTCAAATTAAATATGGAAGAAAACCTGATTGGCGTATGTTTTTGCAGAGAAGTTGTTATTAATATTTTTCTCTGATACTGTTTTTAATCAACACAGGCCTTCCATCTCCTCCTAGTGAAATCTGTAACTTCCGTGCTCCTGTAGCCCTCAGTAGAAGCAAATACAACCAATTTATACAGTACCAATAGCATCTTTAACCTATAAAAGACAATAACGGAGCTTGAAGGTGGAAGATAAACAATTGCTCTGATGCCTTTGCAAGAACATTTGTCAAATATTTACCTTGTGAACACATTGTGTACGTAACAACATATTCATACTCGTGAAAGAAGAACCTGAAAATTCCCTTTGTTTACTGCATCTGTTTTTCTGCTTCTGTTCTCGGTCTTGCTTTAAAAACAACAGATCTTTAAGAAGACTTGTCGAACAGTTGTTTTCCACCCCAGCAATGTTGGCTCCCTGGTATATTCGACCGTGTTGTATTCTTTGAATGAAAAACGCATATCGCGGAGGTATTATGTGGGTTATCACATTAGTTTGGGTAAAATGTCCACAAATTTGATATTCGAATGGTAAAACAGTTTCCTGCCAAGGGCTTGAACGCGATTTCTCAGAATATATCAGTTCAGTTCTTAAATATCTACTTTTAAGCAAAGTGGCTGGAAACATGTAGTGCTTTTAACATGCTCTGAAACTGATCTGTGGTGACTTCATAGTTTTTAAATAATTTGTTGACTATGCATCAAACAATTGAATACAAATAATAAAAAAACATAGGATCATTTATGTTTCCAAGTCATTAAATCAGAAATCTCAAATTCATTAAGTTCAAATCCAAGCCTTAAAATTCCGAAATTCAGCTAATTGCCAGACAATCAGCAATGGTGGTCAAACTGTCTCTGCATGGTTAATATTTACAGAATGGGAATCTGGGAGTTCCTCCTGGCAGAGTACAATAAACTAAGGGAAGCGGAAGGGAGACCTTCTACGGTGAACATGGATTATTTTCGCAAGGAACAACCGGATTCATCCCGCACCTGGGACCTAGTGCAATGGTTAAAAAATACAACCCGTCTGCCTATCATAATCAAAGGAATTCTCACAGGTATAGCTGTTAGCCCATGTTACAGTTTATAGACGTTTTTTGTTTATTTTTTCAAACTTCCTTAGCTATGTGTTTGTGTTCGAGCACGTGTTCTATTGGAATATAAAGGAAATTTAGTTTTGCCTTTGGCCCGTGATTGATGCAACTCTTCAATTATGCAACCCTTCATCTATGCAATCCTGGATCAACGACACATTGGTAAGACTCTGAAAAACCAAACAACTGTGAATAAATGAACAAATGTTTTTGGAACACGGAAACTTTGTTTAAAACACGATGGTGAGACTTAAAGAACGACCATCATATGATTACTGTAAAATTTTGTTCAGTGGTAAAATACGTCTGGAAATTTATTTTGTTTCCAAGTCATTCAATAAGAAATCTTAACAGGTGACACTCAACTTCTCCGACGTATGGGCCTTTGTCATGTAGAGATGCAAGTTAAATAGACCCAAAAACATGTTTACCTGTAACGCAAGCGATAATTAAGAATATACCTCGATTCTGTCATATATTTTATGGAGCACTCGTGCGAAAGATCTCTCTCTCTCTCTCTCTCTCTCTCTCTCTCTCTCTCTCTCTCTCTCTCTCTCTCCAGAAAGA
>JAECUM010029658.1:0-11992 GCA_016617855.1 Megalonaias nervosa
TGTACAAGGACCACACAATTTAGCCCGAAGAGGATTTTGAGGTGTGGTCGAGAATGCCAGAACTCTATCACTATGCAGACCACTCAGTTCCTGTATATTTCTGCCATTCCTTAATTTCGTTTTTCATTGAATAGATTGAAGATTAGTTCTTGCACCTTCACGAGCCTTTTACATGTTATATTTGAAATCAGAAATATAGTCAAGAAGATTAATCTTGGAATCTTCGTTTGAAAGAAGTTTTGGTTTCAAAGACTGAAATGGTCCACAGACAAAGTGTCCAAAAACCAGTTCAAAAAACCAATAATTACTGAACTGATTCCCTAACAGCAAGCCGCAGCGAATGAACACTCTCATTCCATTCCTTTCCTGTATCAAAGCAATATGACTGAATCATGTTCTTTAATGTTTGATAAAATTTTTCCAAAGCCGTTTGACTTCCAGGGTGATAGGTAGAAAATTTTAATTGTTGGAGGCCTAATTTATGCATAGCTCGTTGGAAAATTCCAGGTATAAAACCTGATCGTTTTATTTGTGAAGGACAACAATTTAAAAAAAAAAAACTTTATCAAAGCTTTTACTATGGTTTTTAGTTTTAACATTTCTCAAAGCAATTGCCTCAGTAAATCTTGTCATATATATAACGTTTTTCTATGTGTACTAGCCAGTCAGGGTGATAAAAGAATGCAGCAGATTTTCACCCTTGTCTTGCGACGAAAAATGACAATAAACAGGGTCAGAACTATTTACTGCAGGTAGTTTGGGGAATGATAAAAAGGTAGACAAGTAAAAAAATGAAGTCCACACTTATCCAAAACGTCGCCATCTAGTCCTTGATTCATTGGTATGTATATCTAAATTGCGTGTTTAACATTTGTCCATGACTGTAGATTGTTCTTTAAGATAATGGTCATTCGAAGCCGAGAGCGACGTTCCCTGTCACTAGACTGTCCTTTAAGATAGTGGTCATTTTTAAGTAGAATATTTACATAGTTCAATTTTGCCCCAGAATAAAAGTTGTAAGTTTTTACGTCGCAAGAGTTCACGTTGGTGAGTGTCCAGTTGCTCTGGTTCTAAGATATGGAGTGTTAAAAGTCTACGAAATGTGAACAGAACAACACGGTAATGATTTTCTCAAATTTAAACAAGAAGCCAGTGGCTATCAATCGTCGTGTCAGACTCCAGAAGACAAAGAGATATTCAAAAAACTGCACAGATCCTAAGATGACATCACTTTGGAACACGTGGAAAAGAACGAAGAAAGACAATTGTTTGTCAAAGTCATGATAAATTGTTTATGGGGAAAATTGGCACAATGTCCAATATTACACATGACTGAATACTTGGCCGAGCTGCTACTTTCAACTGGTGGACCACAAGGAAAAACTCATGAAACGCATGGAAATCGTCCGTGAAAATTTAATCTTGGTTAAGTACGAGGTAGCGACAGAGCTTGCTCCTTCCAACGCGTTTGGAAATTTGATAATTTCAGCATACGTGACAGACAATTATATGATGCCTTAAAACTTTAAGGAGATCCAATTTCTTACTTTGACACCGACTGTTGCATTTACATCCATCGCCGTTATAGCCATTATCCAAAACTCGAATCGGACCGTTTAAATGCATGGACAAACAAGCACAAAGACGACACTATCGTCAGTTTTGCTAGCGGTGGCCCCAAAACTTATGGATACCAATACCGGGACCGACAGAGAGAAATCCATATCAAATGCAAATTCAAAGGACTGACACTCAGCTATTGATCAAGTCAAATGAATTTTGACGTTTTGAAAGAAGCTTTACAGTCTAGACAAGATCAGGATTTTCGCGTGAAAATTTTAGATCCACATAAAATTGTACGTTTGCAAAAGCCCCAATTCATCAGTGGACCTTTAGAAAAAGTCTTTCAAATTGTGCACCAGAAACAAGTGCCACGTCTAGACCATAACAAATTACCGTACTGACACGCCGAACTCCAGTATAAAAAGGAAAATTTCCAAGATCAACACCTCATTGTGAATACAAACGCCGATGTAGAAAGATGGACTTCACACACAAATAAAGATTCACATCCATCACCATCTTTCTCTTCATCCTTTATACCGTCAGAACAAAGTTCGTCCATAAAGGAAAATGATTCAGTAATCCCTAGAGATTACTATCACCTCCAAAGTGCTCACAAAGTAAATTCCAGATAATTTTAAACCACCCCTCATACATACACAGTGAAATTTAAAGGCTTAGCGTCTGAGGTTCGGGCAGAGAAAGCAACAGGTTTCATTACGGATTTATTTGACTCACTGTTAGAAGAACTGAAACGACAGTACCAAGTCAAAGACCAGGATCGTTTGAGTCTATCGATCTTTCACAGCAGTCTGAAATTCCCCGCAAGGCATGAATTTAGTACACCTGCAGAATTAATTTCTTCCAAACTCTTGTATGCTGCCTCGCTAGGCGCTCAGCATTAAGAGGTTAGTGTTAGGACTGGTCGGCCTGGTGTCAGGATAATGTGACTGGGTGGGACATCATGCTACATGTCTGCAGCATGATGCCCCAGTGCTAGACATCACTCTAAACTGCCACACTGCAGACATCGTAGTGATATGACTGAAAAATTGTTAAAACTACGTTAAACACACACACACACACACACACACACACACACACACACTTGTACAAAATTCAAGACGCTCAACCAATGAGAGAATTGTTTGACATCACCGATGGATAAGCGATTGTTCACACGACACACGTTTCACCTCCAAGTACAGAGGGCAATCGTTACACTTGATCGACTTGTCATGCTTACCAATAAGTGTGTATGACATGTTGGATACAACAACATATTTACGACTTGAAGGATGCACGTGACTGGAAAAGTCTTGGAATACGACGTTTGGACACAAGAGGTAGCTGACCAGGCCAAAAACATCGTGTGTTACGGATGATAGAATGTTAAAGAAAGAAAAACATGAAATTTATGCTTGTTTTGTGGAGTTTATTTTGTAAAATGGGCATTTCACTTTAAAAAAAAAATGATTTTTGTTTTTGTAACATGTAAATATGTTGTAAATAATTAGTGGGTTTTTTCCAAAGGTGAATGGTTGTAGCACTTGCTGTTTTTAAACGGTACATTTCTCGTACCATAACTGAAATATGAATATGTTGTACATGAACGTTTGTTTTTATGATGTGACAACATGTTGCACCATAAAATGCATTTTCTTAAATATGAATGTGTTGTAGCATGAAAGAAAGAAATAAAGTGCTGTATTTTATGATAAGCCAATACTTTGTAACATGAATTTGTGTTTTATTTTAATGTGTATAGGTTACACCATGACATATGTGGGGTTTTTTAAATGAAGATTTCTTGAAGCATGAAATGTGTTTTTAAAAATGTACTTTGGTTACACCATGACATATTAAACGTGTATAAAATGGCTTGTGTCGTTAATGGTATTTTATAATTCTCAACACTATAGCTATGGCTATGTCATCCAACTCCTCTCAGAGTGATTGACAAAAAGAGATCGTCAAAGTTATGAGGTATGTTTGTAATCCCTTCACATGCTGATTGCTGGACCAAGTGGATCAGGCAAAGCCGAACGTTTGATAAAACACAACTCACGTTTGTTTTATCGTCAATTTCAACTTATCGTGTGGTATTGCAATGAGTGGTAATCGGCTTATAAATTACTTAAGAAAGTCAAGGAGAATCCTTTTCGTTTGTAGAAGGCATTCTTCAGAAAACGATGGGATCGTGTCTGACTTAAGTCAAATACATCTTGCTATCTTCGGTGATATGTTTGGAGAAGAGAAGAAGACTTTGGTTTATACGAAAAGGACGCCATCGTAATGCCTAGAAACTGCAGTTCTCTTTCTTTGCTGACAGTGTTTCTCTTGGTACAGAGTGTGCAACAGCAACACAATTCAAAATTATAAATATATTTACACAGTAAAACTTGTGAACTTTTTAGTATTTACTTAACATCTCAGCCTTGCATCAACATGATATTTTGAACAGAAGATTGTTGATAATAAATACACATTCTGTTGAAATTTGATGTCTGAAATTAGTTAAAGAAACTTTTTTTGTATGAAATATAAATCTATAACAAGAATGAATGTAGACGAGCTTGGTTTGTATCTTGAATAAGACATTAATACAAAAAGTAATGGAATGTATAAATATTTTTTTTATAAAACTGAGTCACTAAACGGCACTATTCATTATAGTTATTCGAATGGCGATCCAGTTTTACTGTACTAAAGGCAAACCATAACTAGATTTTTTCAGTCCGTTACCAAACAAATCGTAGTGAATACTAATCTAAATTTACTTATTTTAAACAATATTTTCAGGACTACCATTTCCACATTTGATATAAATCCCTATAAAACCTGTATTTTTCTAAATTTATTTGTATCCCAGTATTTTCTCCGTTGATGTATACATGATCCCTATAACATTCCTATATTTTGTGTAATAAGAACAAGACAACTTTTTCGTATCAAGCTCTTATTCAGAAAATAAGGTAAAAAAAGGTGTCAGAATGATTTATTAATATAGTCAGTGTTGGATTTAGACACAGCGAGGCCCTAAGCTATGGGAAGCTGTAGAGGCCCTAAGCTATGGGAAGCTGTAGAGGTTCTATTTGGTATAAGACAAATTTGAGAGGTCCCTTCAGACTGAGAAAATTATCACGTTATTATCTCTATTTTTCATGCCATCTCTACAAAACACCTAATGCTTTTAATATTGTTTTAAGATGAAATGGCTTGGAGACCTGTATTTTTTTAAATTTACTTTTTCTAAAATTAATAGAGGAGTTAGTTTAATCCTTTTCGTCCAAACCGCCCAAACACTTTCGCATAAACACTCTTCTTCCTGTGGTCCGATTGCCAGTTAATGACGGAAGCCGACAGAAAAGCCGACAGCTACAATATCTACAATATTTCCGTTCTGAGTGTTCTTTGCCTTTTTAGGACAGGACTATGAAATTCAGAATGTATATTTCTCTGTTGTATTCAATTTCCGAACATTCATTCTCTTTTAAGCTATATTTACGATACATTCAAAGCCGTGTTTATATAGAGTTTTATTTGTTAGATCCCGAATAATTTGCTAAGTGATGCATTCAATGCATTGTTTATATAGAGTTCAGACTATTGATGTAACATATTTTGTACTTGCATACTGTGTCGTGGCGCTATCAAAAGGTTCCAGTACGACGTGAACTGCTACCTTGAATGTTTGTGACGTTTGGTGAATTTCACCATGATCGGCCTTAATGTTTTAAAATTTTACTATAAATAAAAGCTTCATTTGCGCACTTTGATTTCTGTATACAGACCAAACCGGTTATACGCTCTAGAATCTTCGATTACTTTTCAAATAAAATTGGGTTTCTACAATTGTGAAACTTTCTTTTCTTCTTGAACATACAAAATTGGTCTCTAAAGTATTTGCTTCTTACCTTGGAAATAGCACTCCTCTCTTCAGCAATTATATCACTGTTATCGACTATTCATGTTAAACTGTGTCCCAGGGAGCCGCGGTACAGTTGGCAGAGCGTCAAGCTAGTAATCCAAGGATCGCGGGTTCAATATCCGACCAGGCACTTATCTACCATTTCCTCGGCATGGTATAGCCAATAATGTGCTAAAAAGGTCGTTAAATAGACTAAACTAGATATGTGTCATGTTCCGAGTAGGCAGAAAGACCGATTTTGATGCAGCTTAGGAATGTAGAGGCCGTCAGGCCCAGACCTAAGTTCTACGCCGTATCAAACGAGCTCTCTCTCCCCCCAAACCCACCGGAACAAAACATTTATGGAGTATTGTATTATTAAATATCCCTTTTTTAATCACATATTCTTCAATTTTTAATGTATACTAAACAAATGAATTAGGCATTTTTGCGTTTTATGAAAGATATTGTATCACATCACATACGTAACAGGGGCAAAAGGCCTAGTTTTATACTGTGCAGTTGCGTCGTCCGTCTGTGTGCATTGCAGATACGAATCTACTCTTTAGCTTTGAATTTTATAAAATACTGTATCGGACATAAGAATGGATTTAATCGGCAAACACAAGCAAGTGGATTTTTTTTTTCTTACTTCTCAAATGGAATATAGGTTTTGGATCATTCAGTGGCCCTGTTTCTTACACTCTATTTATATGATAGACTCGCTACTTCCAAGCAAATTACATGGCAAATTTCACAGACTTACAGTAATTAACTAGATTCAATTTTATATAGAAAGCCCATTAATTTTAAATATTTTCAAACTCTTTATTTTATGTTTTAATTTAATACAAGAAAATTAGTGATGCATTGAAGTTGAAGTGATCATTTATTCATATATTTTTAAGAAATTGAAAGTTCGGTCTCTTTTTGACATGCGACTAGAATTTTGATATTCATTTAGATATATTTTAAGAAGAAAATTCGAAACATTATTGTAATATTATTCTGTTTTATTCTCTTTATTTTCTGCTTAAACAGTAGCAAGAATTTAAAATGTTAACATACAATTCCCTCTATATGCCCTAGTAATGAAAAAGTCTCAACAACGTTGTAACAAGATGCAATTTTTCTAAATTTGCAATCAAAATAGCTGCTGCTCTCTGTGATACGTCTGCATTTATATTGCAAATGTTTGTCAGTTTTATCCTCAGATTTACTCAGAAAATTCGATTCCTCAGTAATTTTAATAGACAAATTGAAAGTCCCTCCACTTAAACTTGCTCCTTACAAAATATAATTTCGCAGACCATATTTTAGAAACTCTGAAGCTGAAATGGCATTTAGCTAAGTTTGGTACGTTAGATGTTTTACATTATACAATGTCTCTTGGGAATTAAACATGGGTAAGGGTTTTTCCAAACTTGTGGAATTTCTAACTATGCTTGAATCTTGACTCCCTGAGTCTTTCTCACTTTGTCTGGATTTTTAAACAGTTAAATACAAGATTTCAGCGGCAAAGTACTCTCTCTCTCTCTCTCTCTCTCTCTCTCTCTCTCTCTCTCGTTTGATGTCACCATGCACACCAGCTTCATTTGAGAACTCCATTAAAATAATTCTGTCATGAATTTTATTGTCAAGCTCAACTAACTCTAATGTATCGGCCCAGATGCCATGCAATGTACATAAACTGCTCGTCTCTACTTACGGTACTATCTCCAGCGACAATAGGAGTCATTTTCACCCCGTATGACTCCATTTCTTAAAATTGCAAACGTGACATTTTTGAATAATTTAAAATGTATTGCAATAAATCATTTCCGTTTTATAAGTGGACTATTATTGAATATTTGCAGTTGTAAAAGTAGTTCCAGGTTGCGTGTGCGATACGGACATTTTTGGTGTGTGATTCGGAAATGTGCGGTACGGAATCACATATTGAACATTTATATCGAATGCCAGATCAGCCATGTAAGATTAAATGTGTGTGTAATAAAACCAATGAAACAACGAAACAATATCTACACCACATGAATTTACACTTAACTATAATCATCGCATAAAAGGTCACGAAACTAGTTCGTTTTTATATACATTTCGAAATACGGAGCAAAACCCAAATAAAAGTAGGTTATTTGGACATAGTTTTTGATTCCACGAATAGTATTATCCGGGAGATGTTTATTACTTGTGTTCACATTCATTTACATTCGGAACATCTTCGTCTCCTTCCAATGTAAGTCGAGTAACTTCGACTCTTTGAAAGAGGCTTGGAGGTAATTGTAGCGATACTTTACAAATTGGTAAGTTTTGGGCGGACGAACATCCGGCTAGATTCTTATAAAGCTACAGGTATTAGAAATAACACTCTACGATTTTTTAAGAATCAATGAAATGCCTGCACTTTAATTAATCATTTTATTCATGCAACTTTGTAATGAAAAAAGATAACTATTGAGTTTCCATCAATTAACTGTTTCTTACATTGCTGTTTTAGTGATGACACATCATCCGGATATTATGACACCACTGAGGTTTTTATCACGTAATAACAACCAGGGCCTTGAGGGCAGTTCAAAATGGCCATTATTTACACCAGAGACTTTTCTTAGCATGCGATGTGTATAAGGCCGATTATTTTTAAATTGCGCCATTTAGTTACATGTATCAAATATATCACACCTATCGGAATTAGGCAGTATATTTGAATGACTATTATTCTGCAAAATTAGTTTATTAACTGCATTTAAAGATAGCAATTTGTACTTAACTTTATCCCCAAGATTTTCTATAATGTTATCCATTCATCTTGTAAAGGTTATGGCATCTCCAGTATTTTCTATAAATGATGTTCTACAAGTGCAGAACGCTGACATATGCGAATCCTACTATTTATGAACGTTCAAACCACATCAATGAACGACACATAATGCTTGTGCCTAAGAAAAGACGAACAGTAATGATTTATACCAAAAAACAAATATAATTTCTTCTAAAGATCCACTTTTTCAGAAACTTGAACATTTCGTTTGATGGCTTGTTGTCCGCCTGTGTATTTAAAATAACAACTTGTTCTGTCTATATTATCGCATTCAAACAACTTCAATCCACACAGTAAGTTGTATCAATATTGTGACAACATGCTGACGCCATCTATCACAAGAACATTTTCATTAAGCTAGAAAATGGCGTCTACCAGTGCACATTGTATTCACATTCAGTCGTACTTATCGCTTGAATGCGCAGCAAGTTCCTGAATGTAATGTTATGCTCACGCAGTAGTTCGAGTGATCTTATAGATCACCTCATCATCTTTCGACAATTTTAGAATTTTGTATATGTAGATAAATATCATTCATCATGACTCCCTTGTCAACATAATTATTTGATTAAGTATACATTAATACATAACAGTAGTGACCGTGCAGTTAATTATATAATATCTTCTTTCAATTTGCAAACACTCCTAAATGAATGTCAGCTGAAAAAAAATTTCAACCCTTGCGTCATTATTACTTTACATTTTTCTTGGAAAGACAATTACAAGCCCCCTAGCTTTGTTCCATTCTAGGACAAATGAGTAGTTACAAGAAAAATGAAGCGTTTTGTTGAAATATATGAATAAGATATATGTCTCTCGATAGCCAGTGAAAATAAAATCTCAGCGAGTTATATATTTGTAAGGGTTACTTAGTAGTCGTCCTCTTCATCTTTCTTCCAAAATTTTGTGAGATTCCTGGCACTCAATGGAATGCTCTCTCTTCTCGATCCGTTTGGCGAACCATTCAGCGTCTCGTCGTCCATCGAGTACCCTTCAGCAACCACCATCGGTGGCGTTCTGCCGTTTGGATTGATGTAAGGAGAGGTTGGTTTCGCTTCAGTATCACCAGCGTAACGCGTGTAGTATTTCCTCGGAAACGGTTTTTCAGTTGTAGGTTCATCATCCATTTCGTCGTCTGAATCCAAGTTGACCCAATTCTCAGGATTACGTGCAGCATCTTTATCAATTTTTACTGCTGGTCTGGGGGTCCTAAGAGGGGAAGAAGTCCCAGAAATTGCTTTGTTGATCTTGGTGAGGGTATTGCCAGCGACTGGCTGAACAACACCCTTGACGACAACGGGTCCCCGCTCATGTAGAAGAAGAGCGGGCCAGACGAGGTAGTCAACTTTGTCCCCAGGTCGGCTGTAACAGCGGAAGGATTTGGTGTCCAAGGGCGAGTTCTGTTCGACCTTTCCAACGAAAACCATTGGAGGCTCCTGCATACACATGTTCCAACACACCTCCACGCATCCACGAGAAAAGTAGAACAAGGACTTGGAGTTGTATTTTTCTATGTCAACGAATGTAGGTAGAACATGGGTCACGAATGCCTGTCAATAAAAGCAAAGTAGTCACATTTTTGAAGAGCTAATTCTCATTTGGAATTGGGAATTTAGAAGGTACCAGGCATAGGAAATAGGTTTTCGCAAAACTTTAAAAATGATGACATAAGACGCTAAACTGAATAAAAGTGATATGGTATAAAAATATATTCCAATCAGTTTGCTAGATCTGAAACAACTGGAAACTGGCAGGAATAAAATGACTGGAAAGTTGATGCTGTTTATAACGGTTTCCGTTTATGATAATTCGCACCCATTAATATTAAAGTATGCATGATATTTGTGTCTTGTTCTTTTAAAAGCTGCAGAACTGATAAGGTACTGGCTACTCCAATCCGCCGTCAACTTGTATGAGATAGTTTAGTCCGTACACTCAACGTATTGTTACAATCATCAATTTTACTGTCCGAATCCAGATCACACACACATGCGCGCACACATACACAGCAGAAACACATGCATACGTAGGCACGCACACAGTATGTTTCCGAATTTATCTTTCGAAATGAGAACATAATTAAGTGAACTATTATAATATTATATATTGATGTGGTTCCTTGGTCTTTCAAAATGTTATTTGCTAAAATATTAGAATAATGTGAAGCAAAATAATAGTCAACTCATTGAAAGTTTGCATTCCAGTAAGCCAAGCATCAAATGAAAATTGGGTTAGAATAATAACCACACTGTTGTGTTTAGATACTAGTCGTTTATGCACGAACAGCAGACTCGTACCTGCTGAAGGGCGGGAAGACATTCATCTGCTGTTGAACGTCGGTACTGCTTGGCCAGAATGGTGACTTGTTTGGAGATCATTGGCGTCTTCATACGGTGCATGATGGACGTATCATCTGTCCACTGTAAGGTAATAAACAAACTCGGCATAAAATACTGACAGCATCATCGTTTAAATATGCGCATTGTAATCCATACTTTTAAGATGTACAGTATGATAATACCTTTTATCCCCCCCCTCTCTCTCTCTCTCTCTCTCTCTCTCTCTCTCTCTCTCTCTCTCTCTACACACACACACACACACACACACACACATACACACACACACACACACACCCTAAAAAACTGAGTTTCGAGGAGCAAATAAAAATTCACACGAAAGGAGGATAAGTTGCAATCCATGTCTTCGCAGGATCTGTTACTCCTTTGCCGTATATATTCTCTCCTCGTCCTATCTCCCCATCTGTTTGGTTATTACTGGAGTACACCACTCATAAGTGTTAATTAAATCCATATGAATAAGACCTTGATTAGTTTCTGGACAAGATTATGAACCCTTTTTAATAGTGAAGAAGGTGACAGTCATAAAGCACTTATTTTAAAACAATATAAAATAAAGAATTTAAAATTCAAGTAAAACAAAGCAAGAACAATTTATGATCGCTTACGCATTTAAAAAACAAATATTCCCCAGTAAACTATCATAGTGATATTTCTAAGCTTAACCACTCATATCTTTTTAAAAATACAAAAATACGCCAGTTTCTTGATTGCATTGTAGTCTCTTATGTAATGCACGGAGGAAAAACATATTAAAATATACGGCCTAAGAGAAAATCCGTATAAATCCCCAAAGTTTTGCTTGTGTTTCATGGTCATGCAGCCTCCAGCATCAAATTAATTTTTGACGCATTCAGAAACACGTTAGCTACTTTGTTTTATAACAGAATCAGAAGTACAGCACATTCCCAAATGCCAACATGAAATACAACACCTTATTAATATTAAAAGTTATAATCCAAGAACAATCAGTAGACTAGTTTCATTTGCGTGGTAAATTTCTATGCGAGAAAAATGCCGAAAAATCAACGAGAAATTAATACCAGGACCGTATTTATTCACTATTGCTTAAAAATATTGTTACTTTTTATTGAAATCGTCCTGGGAGCAATACATGTTAGTTTTACTGTTCAGGGATGCTACACTACAAACAGACGGATAGGCAATCAATAATGAGAAACTCACGAGAGCGAAAACCAAATCTGGTGGCTTTTATGTTAATAGCAAATAACACAATCAATTGTAGCAAATCAGTTTCATAGCTTGGGCAGGATGATGGTAGCTCTTTAATAATCATTAAGATTTTTTTCTATTGCTGAGTTTACAACTTTTCTCAATCAG
>JAECUM010029659.1:0-41627 GCA_016617855.1 Megalonaias nervosa
CTCTGTGCAGACAGTCTTAATGTAATCTTATAGCAATGTTTAAGGAACTGAAAATACTGTTGGTTACACTGATCAGATTTAGTATATAGGACAAAAAAAACCCATCAATAACTGCGCTTATAGAATCTGTATGACTGAATACGTTCTATAAATAAAGCCTGGACAAATGCTTTGGACAGAACAAAATGTTCTAGAACCAACGGTATAAACAAAGGTTTAAGGACCCCTATTTGCCATCAAATCAAAACAATTCTAAGAGAGCAAAAATATATGATCCTAATACCATTCATAAGTTTGTTGAAACTTAGCAAATGACCATTTCACTAGGCAAATTTATATATTATGATAAGAACAAAACATGTCTGTTCTACTTTACTTATATAATATTTTTTTTCCAAGGATAAAGTCCCAATTCATACATAGAGATATCAGTCATGTTCAAACTAATCATATAAGGTCTTAATGACATTAATATATTTAAAAGGTGCATTAGACGAAAAACATATAGTCTCTATTAAGGAAACAAACTCGACCAATCAGATGCAAACTCGACCAATCAGATGCAAACTCGACCAATCAGATGCAAACTCGACCAATCAGATGCAAACTCGTCCTATTAATATCCACATATCTCACCTACCAAAGACTATGACAAACAAGTAAGAGTAAAATCCAACTATATACCTAATTGAACACGAATATGTAACTGGTAGGGGTGTTAGTGCGGAAACATAAAGGAGTCATCCAGATGGTGCTAAGTCAGATATGTATGTCAACAGAAGAATCACCAGTGCAGATCTCAAGATAGCCCCGCTTGCCCAGTAGCACTCATATTTATAAAAAAAAAATCAAGCATGTTATCAAAAGCAAAACTTATAAAAGTACAAACAATTGTCAATATATCCTGATCTTTTTGTAAAATTTGAATTCGAAATGTTAAAGTCACATATGGGACTATTATTATTTGTATATATTATGAAGTGACAATCATGAAAGTTACGGTAAGCTCTGACAAACCAGTCGACATAACACTCACACGACTCGATAGCACCTGTCAGAGTAACATCAGTAACAACAATTGGCTACACTTGACAAACAAGTGGGAGGAGCCAATGATTCATCACTTGCAATGACTGACAGGAGATCACAAAGTGTTTTTTTAATATTATACATAGCTTAAATTCTTTAGCTAAAATAATCTCATGAAATATTCACCACATTACATCTCCACTCTTAAAATCAATTTCTCACAGAATAGCATCTTTACTTGCTTAACAGTCGAAGTAATATTCAAACTACAGACCCAGAACAGCCATTTAATAACGGTCTGGCAGATCTGGGTTTATGCAGTTTGGTAGGAATAATCAACAAAACAAGGTAAGAGTAGCTCAGGGTAGATCATGTTTGCAGTTGGAATCGAACATATACGGTAAGATATTTATCAAACGATTTTCTCCGTTGTGACATATTGAACCAAGAGAGCTCTTTGAAAGTTTTCATAAAAAGCTGCATGTTTGAGAAAACCAGTAATGATTGTGCGTATATTCCACATATCTGCACCTTACGAAAATATTGTCGAAGTGGATCAAATTCAATTTGTTTGCATTTTGTATCAGTGGAGATGGAAGAAGGTAGAATACAATGTCGCAGAATTTATTTAAATATCGCATACTTTTGTTATTAAATATCGTATACCTGTTCCTTGAAAGTTTCACGTTTATGTTTGTATATGTATTAGTGTTGTACACCTGCTGTACTGGTTGCCATGTATGTGTCATAGGAATGTAATTAATCTGTATAACCTGATCTGGTGAGTGTATGGAGTCATTTAATAAGTTGTACTCACACAGCCTCGTCGATGACTAACACTTAGGTTTTTCAATGATCTCCAACTGTGCTGGATGATCAAAAGACTTTGCAGGTACTTTACATTATTCATGATGTAAATAACTGCCCGTTTAATGAATATCTTACCTTTATTACTAACGAGTCTGTCTGCATTAGTGATGCAATGGGTGTCTCGTTAATTCTATCCTTCTCTGCCTCCACATCATTATCTGTGGCGTCAAAATTCCTGAGAATCTCATAACCAGCTCTTGTTGGAATAGAGTTCCTGAGAGGGCAAATAATTCTGACATTCATAGCATATTCTATGAGGAATACCAGTGAAAAATAGAAGAAACCTTGAAGGAACATGAAGATTAGTAATCTGCCAATTCCTGGCGATTCCCATGCCAGGTAGCTGTCCTGATACTTAAAACAAGCTATGCCTTTACACGAGTCTGCAAATGAGAAAGAAGCCACGTTGATTACAAAGAACACAAAATGTATTTCTTATACATTGATTATCGGATGGGAAAATCCATCGAAAATGCCTTTATATTCGGTGAGCAAATGTTCCATGATTTAAATAACCACAGAATAACGAGTCACGTTTTAAAATATTTGGTTTACATAATTATGCATTATTATATTAGTACAGTCTGGGAGTGTATCAAGTACTTTTCGATAATGTAATGTTTACTATCGTAATCCCCAGAATGTTGCATATTGAAACTGATATGAAATATGAAATAACATTAATCTGAAGAAACTATGCCTGCTAATCTTTATGGATTTATATACTCATTGACCTCCAACGTGATGGGATTTGGTATTTTGTTTGGCAGTGTCCCTTGCATAGTTCAGTAACGTCAGTTAAATTTCAGAAAATAAGGTAGACAGTCATGTAATAACAGGTACATGGGGATGGGAATGTAAACACTGGTTTAAATTGTTGGACTGTTGCTTCTTCACATCGTTCTTTTATATGTACATTATACCTGGGTAAACAAAAATCTAAAGAATCTTATCCATCACAGGTAAAATAATCATGAAAAACCCTCTTCAAACATGTACAACAGTTTCAAATTTTTTATCTATCTATCTATCTATCTATCTATCTATATCTATATATATATATATATATATATATATATATATATATATATATATATATGTGTGTGTGTGTGTGTGTGTGTGTGTTCTTTTGAATTTAAAATCAAATTTTTAATTTAGTCATTTGAGACTATGAAGTTCTATTTTATATCCATTAATTCAATGGTTAGTATATCGTAAACGTACATGTATATTCTGTCATAGGAGTTCCATTCATGACAAGGTTGATTTAAGGTGAAATCATGAATTAAGCAGGTCCAGATGACACACGAGTAATGAATGCGGGTCGCGTAAACGAGGGGGAATTTGAAGTGCAATTGCCCTGACACTCGTGCAATAGCATTATAAATGAAATTTATAGGTCAGAACAGGACTGATTTGGTTACCACTGGTTTGACTTTTGTTGAAATAATAATATTTAATTACTGATAACTTTTAGTGAATCGGATTTGTTTATTGGAAACGCTGAAGGACGCTATATAATGAAGCTACATGCACCATGCTTTTTCATTTAGTTATTCACAGCATTTTTAAGAGTCAGAGAGAGGAATTTGGGATTTACATGATGATGGATATAATAGAGCAGATAAAATTTGATTTCAACATCTAGTACATTGTGGCGTAAGTGAATATATTCAAGGAT
This sequence comes from Megalonaias nervosa, assembly GCA_016617855.1. Lineage (NCBI taxonomy): Eukaryota > Metazoa > Mollusca > Bivalvia > Unionida > Unionidae > Megalonaias > Megalonaias nervosa. The sequence continues at coordinate 3,581 of JAECUM010029659.1, forward strand.
CTGAATATCTACCTTATATCTTCGGATGATGTGAAAATGTCAAGGACTTCACTGATATTCTTTGTTTACAAGATTACATTGAACCAAAAATATTTCTTTTATTACAAAAACACATAAGCACTATAAAAGCTTAGTTCGGAATATCTCAGACATGTTTCCGAATTATTGAGAAATTGATAGTACAATTAAGATTATTAGAATTCCATTCTAGGATTTCATACACTGTAATTTAATTTTAATTCTTTCACTCGGATTTTTTTATTTTATTTGAATAAATTTACATTTTGGAAACTTTAATGCTTGTTGGGTTGATGTTGTACTTTAAACATAAGTCTTAACCCCTAGAAGTTTTGAACACGACATGAGTATTCCCATTTTCAAGGACACAAAATGGCAAATATGATGCGATTCATATTAGTTATTTGATGCCATTTAATGTGCTTTTCATCTTGTCATGAAATGTAACAATTGCTATTTAAGTGGAAGTTCATTTTTCGTGTGTTATTCAGTATGAATGCTTTTTAGGGGTCAATACCAGGTGATTTAATACAATAGGGGTTAATACAAGGTGATTCTAATACAATACGGGTCAATATAAGGTGATTCAATAGAATTATTTTACCTGTGATACGCGTGATGCTTCAGATTTACTGTAGCCATGTACACTGATGTACAAAGAAAGGAAATGGGAGACAATCCCAAGCTGTTGAATTTCTAGTTAATATTCCCTTCCCCAATGCCTTTGTATAATAATATTTATCAGAAAGGGAGATAACCATTAAAACCCAACAGCAGACAAGAAGCAGAGAGGAATCAAAATACCTTGACACACTGATTCATACGATTTCTGCGCACAGTATTCTCTGTAACCATAGTTGATATGTATGTTTCTGATGGCCTCTCCTACATTATAGAGTGGAATAAAGGCTAGACAACACCACTCTACAATGGCATTGATATCACTATTGACGAATTTAAGAATATATGTTGACACCAAAGCAGCAACGCCTGTAAATTTTAAAAATAATATAAATTATTTCTCAGCGATTACAACTCTTAGGAACAAAAATGCTAAGTTCCAGTGAGATGTTAGGTCCTCAACTTAGTTAACGAAAATTATGTTGGAAGATATAAAACCATAGTATCTGGAACAAAATACACTAATATACCATATTGGCCCTCATATATCATACGCACAATATTGTAAACTGCACAGACCCAGATCTGCCATGAAGATAGAGTACTGTCTGATGAGAGTGCCATATGGATTTTATCATAAGCCCATTTTTGATAATAAGCCCACTGAATCTCCTCGTTTACACAATTCGTACAAGCATTTACTAAGGATTGTTTTGTATGAAAACATGCATATCCTTAAGACTCAGTGATGCCACCATGAATTAGCTGAATAGAGTGAGCTCCCCAATGACTTCTACAAAAGGGAGAGTCAGGAAAATTAACAGGGTGGTATAAACCGTACCCTTAAAACAAGAACATGTGTCTTTCCCTTTTCCCTTCCTCCTATCCAATGCACTGTTGCTGATTAAATCTTCATATAAACAATTCTATAGCTGCATTAACATGATTCTGTTGACATTTTTAGCAGTTAGTATGTTTCCGATTGTCGTGTAAATGTTTCATGTGTGCAGAGAAACCATTTCACAATCTGAGATTCTGAGAGGCACGTGTGCGGCTTGGACTTCTATGAATTGTGACGTTTTGATAGTCTTCACATGCAGGGAAAAAGACTACCCTTCTTTCGTTCCTTCGAAGTGGAAGAATAGAACCGCAATACAATAACTGGGCATACAAGTCTATCATGATCACGCCTAGTGCAAATATGACTCAGACAGGATACCTCAACAGAGCGCATATCTACCAAATGAAGGTATATTTTACTTTAAACCATGTTGACAAAAGAGAAACCGACTCATAATTGCCGTAGAACCGTAAACGACCTCTTCGTCTCATAGGTGATAAGGAGAGCAGGAAAAGAGTTGCGAGGGTAAGGCTCTCTTAAAAGAAGCTTGACAAAGACCACAATATACAAGAAAGATTTCATCTAGCCATTAGTGAGTGAGTAACAGGTGTCTGCAGCTCAAAATACCTAATATAATCAAAAACATAAGACCCCAAATCAATGGCCTGCCTTAAGAGAACTTGAGCATGTTAGAAAGGCTTGCATTATATCCCCTAACAGTAGAAACCTGGTATTCTCTCTCTCTCTCTCTCTCTCTCTCTCTCTCTCTCTCTCTCTCTCTCTCAGAAAAGGAAGAATGTCTGCCACAGCCCCATATGGATTAAAGCATTTCCTACTATTCCAATCGCAGAAGATTCTCCATTTCTCAATAAAGAATTTGCACGTGAGCCATCCCCTCACCTGAATAATGGAATTGACAACATTGCCTCAGAACGTGTCCCAGTTAATAGTTCTCCTGAGAGAAAGGAAGCATAAAGGTGGAGAATTTTCTGCGACACCAGGTCTTTGCTTTGATGCAGTGGCCTTGACTGGTCTTCCAATACGTCGAGAAGGTCGTTGAAACGGTCTATAGAAATGAGTTGAGCAGTGGAAATCCGAACATTGTGGAACTTTTATTGAATCATTCCGATCCATGGGAAGACAAAAGGGAATAATGCAACCCAAACTCAGACTGATAGCGTCCAATGCCTAGGACAACTGATCTGAGATTGGGGATGCGTGCAAGTGGATCTTATGGTTCAATTTCGTTGTGAAAAAGGCCACCAAAGGTTTGCCCTGCAGTCTGAACAAGGACTCGTCTGTGAATTGGCACAGAGACCATGCCTTGATAACTACCTTGCAAATCTACACAATCAAAATATTTCCCTTGCCTAGAACATGACGACCCATGAAGGTAATTCCCTTCAAGTTGCTGACAAAGGGAGTTCAAAGTCTCCACAAACAGAGAACGAGCATGTTTGTCTCCCTGTTGTCTTGAGATACGCTACGACAGGAGTTTTATCGGAGGAGACCATCACACAACGACTCCTTACTTAGTTGATAGACACTTGTGAAGATTAAAATACCTACCTTATTTCTAAAATGGACTCTTTGGAGGGTAGTTTCATCCAGTGACATTGAAAACTGAAAGTGTAGCCATTGGCTCAAATGTTGATAAACATCTACTCAAAGTCAAATCTGAGCTGCCCAGGGTTCCATGTGCGTTTATCAATGTGCCAACAGAAATACGAGGCTGGCTCAAGTATAGTCTGCCCAGGGGAACAAGATCCATCACGAAATTCAAGGTCTCCAGTACGGATAGATAAAAGCAAGCTGACAACGAAGATCTGCCTTGCAGCTGCTCAAAAATGGTCTGGATTATGTTTATTCAGTCTCGAGAACATGACCTAATTCCCTGTTGATGGGTTAATTAATCTTCACGTATACAAAATCGTGAGATGGAACCCGATCTGATTGATCTAGGTTTAGAATGAATCCCAGGGCGAATCTACGGACAAGCAGCCCGGCAAGTAAGTCTGAGGGACTCGAAGAGGCCAGTGAGGCTGCACAAACGCATCGAAATACTGGATGATAGCGATTACTGTGACCTCAAGTGAGCAGCATCTGCTCATATCACTCTTGTAATGGTTCACGGTAGAGGCAACAACAAAGCATGAAATTATGAAAGTACATGAACAAAGACAATCGGAAATACTTCTTGTTAGGAGAAACAATTTCATGTGAAAGTATGCATCCTGAGAATCAACGGTAACTGCCCAGTCCCTTGGCCTTATGACGTTCTTAACTTAAGCTGTAGTTTCTATAATGAAAAGTTCCTCCCGAAGAAACATGTTTTAGGCGGTGAGATGGCATATATTATATATGTTATATATTTTCTGTCTGAACATGCCTCTGAAAAGAAGACTAGTTAAGCACCCATGGGAATCCTTGGAAGAGTGAGCAAGTCCTTAGGTCTACCCCCTCTTCTATTCTCGGAAGAGTTGTGTGCCTGCTAACATCCTCCATGGGTCTTTCCAGCAGCTACATCTAGTTACAGATAAGTGATAGAGAGGCTTAACTTATAATTGCTTCCTGGACTCGGGTTGCATCCCTTGAAAGAAGTTGGAAGCTTTTTAATATAGAGAATATTTAATACGTGAACAAAAATAGTGCTTGCAAATATAATGTATATTGTTCTATATTTCATGACTTCTTGTACGTTTTAGAAATTAACATTACCGATGAGATCATGCGCCTTCAGTTGACCCTCGAATTTAACTGTTCATAATCTTGTAAATTCACCTCAGTGCCAATTTGTCCGCTAATGTTCCCAGATTTACAACTATTTACCTGTCTAGAATAACTTTATCATGCTAACAACTACCATACTAGTAGCATCATTTTTAAATGCAAAGTTGAACATGTGGACAAATGATAATTGACTCCATCCAAAGAGTATAAGTACCAAGAACACGATTCCAAGGTTGTTGTTGGTAATATAAGCCGTAGTCTGGAATGCTGCAAATACGATCAAAATGGCAATCACTGGCATCAGATAGTTGACAAAATCCCAGATGAAATTTCCAAACCGGAATGACAGGTAACCAGCTCCACTAACAATCTGAAGTTGATTCGATCCATTAGCTCTCTCCATGATTAGAGATATCAGAAAGATAGACAAAATGAAGGCCATTCTCATAATAAAGAAAAAAAAATTACTGGCATCAGGTAGTTGACAAAATTCCCGAAAAAAATTTCCAAACCAGAATGACGGGTAATCAGCTTCACTAACAAAGTTAAGGCCATTCTTATTATAAGAAAAAAATCCAACTTAAAAGCCAGTCAGGTCCATAATTATAGTAAAGATGAAACTTATTTTCAGGTAGAAAACTTATAAACTGCTTGTATGGATTTTCTGAGGCCTCTATCTTAGCAGACAAATGCTACTCAGCAGAAGCAGAAGTAGTAACTGGCGATTTCACGTCATTTGTAACCAATCCCGACAATGATTAGGCAAGTTATTTGAAGAAGAACTAATTGATAAGATCTTTGTGTGTTAGTAAATATTACTATGAAAAGTGAAACGCTAATGCACCAGCAGATCTGGGTCTATATCTTTTATACATAAGCAAAGGTAGTGTTAGTCTAAAATGTTTCCAGGATCTGATATAACTGTATTATGACTTTTAACATGACACGGAGAAAGGAGGGGACAATTACGCTTTCGTTGTTAAAATATTTTTTAACCATTCCTGTGCCATAAATTCACGTATAAAAGTGAAGACCAGCTGCAGACTACACAGAATCAGATCTTCTACCGCATAATGCGCCAGCACTATAAAGTTTGTTAGAAGTAATCAATAGAACAACCAACATAGACAATGATCTGCTGCTGCATTGTGTAATAGCAGATCAGGGTCTGTGCTGTTTGCAGTTGGATTCAAGTTATAGGATAGTAGGTACGGTATTGCTTTAGAAGAGAACATTTATGGAGGAGGGATAGGAAATTCCACCTAAGTTTGAAAAAGATGGAAGTCTGTGAATATAGGAGAAATTTGATGAAATAAACGAAGCAGGTCTTTCAGATATGATGTATAATATTTCAGATTTTATGATTGTTTGATATGTTTTTAGAAGTTGTGATGAATTCTGCAATCACGCGCCTTCAATGGACACAGTTCGTTAATTGGATATAATCTTGTAATTCACTTTAATGCCAATAATTGAATTAATTTTCTCAGATTTAGAAGAGTTATGTACCTACCTAAAAGAATGTTGATCGTGCTAACAACTACCATTCCAGTTGCAGCAGTTTTAAATGCAAAGTTGAACATGTAGCCAAATGGTAATTGACTCCATCCAAAGAGTATAAGTACCAAGAACACGATTCCAAGGTTGTTGTTGGTAATATAAGCCGTAGTCTGGAATGCTGCAAATACGATCAAAATGGCAATCATTGGCACCAGATAGTTGACAAAATCCCAGATGAAATTTCCAAACCAGAACGGAAGGCAACCAACTCCACTAACAATTTGGAGATGCTTCGATCCATTAGCTCTCTCCTTGATTAAAGAGATGATAAAGGTAGACAAAGTTAAGGCCATTCCCAAAATAAGGAAAAGTCCAACTAGAAAGCCTGTCAAATCCACAATGAATATGCTTTTATTGTTATTATTATTCTCCTGTGAAATTCTCTTAGGAAATGGGTGATTGATGGTTGAGATGGAGTGCTTTTCATCCGTATGGTATTTCAGAAGACTGTCCATGGTTTTAGCCAAAGCAACTGCTACTGCATGGAGCGGCTGTCCATTGTATAGGACTTGCGAAATAGTCTTTGTCATTCCATCCACTGCAGAAGACTCGGATAAAAAATTTGCACCAATGATGTATTTCTGATTAAATGTTCCAATCCCTATTCTGTTGATTTCTGACAGGAAAAAGTTGTCAACGTTTTGAAATTTAGTGTAGTCCCAGTATACAGCATCCTGCCCTTGTAGATTGTTCTTGTATTTCGTTATTAACGTGTTTTCAAAGATACTGCGATTGTTGCCATCTCCATAAGTCACCACTGTTCTTCCAAAAGGACTGAGGTCAAGTTTCAGAGGGGGTTCATCTCTAAATGTTGGCTGGGACTTTTCAATTGAAAGAGCCAGGGCTGTGAACACGACAGGCAAAAGAAGCTGAAAAAATATGACAATTTTATTCCTCAAGGTGTGCACCATCTTCTTGACTACCATTGCTCTTAGTTGTTGAAGAAACAGCCAGAATCCTGTGTTCTTTGCAAGGTCCTTGTTGAAATCTGCAAAACAATGAAGATGAACAGAATAATGCAGTGATTTCAATGACAAAATATGCATTATGTATACGTCTGTCAATCTACTATTTTTGGTGTGGACACCATTAATATTGCTTGACATCAATAATTATTATGCTGAGCAAAGATAAACTAGAGGTAACACATAAATCCATTCCAGTTGTAGGAATTGAAACTTATGCTTTAATACTTACCGTTCACATTAGGAAATTACTCTCTGCTACCCTAAAATCCAGCCCTCCATGAAAGACAAAAACCAATTATTATATAATATAGTCAAAGGGCAGTAACTCTCACAAATTAACTCCCCCCATTGACCAGGCGTATACCAGAAATGGCCGGAACAATATAATAAGATTCTCACATTTGCAGAGAGATTAATAATAATATGATTGGGTAAATATTTTCAGAGAGAACTAATTAAAATTCCTTTTTCTACCAAATATCTTACACTTCCACATTGAGCGCTCCGTTCGACTAGTGGTTAGAGTGTCCCCCTCGAATGCGGGTGTTCGTGGGTTCGAACCCTGGCTGAGTTATACCAAAGACTTACAAAAATGGTACTAACAGTTGCCTCGCTAGGCGCTCATCATTAAGAGGTTAGTGTTATGACTGGTCAGCCTGCTGTCAGTATAATGTGACTGGGTGAAAACATCATGCTACGTGTCTGCGGCATGATGTCCTTGCGCTAGACATCACTATAAACTGCCACACTGCAGATATCATAGGGATATGATTGAAACATTGTTAAAGCCATGTTATAAATCCAAATCACACACACACACACACATACACGTGCACATAAACTTTTCCAGAATAGGTCAGGGTGATAGTGCTTGTGCAGCCAGTCTTTACCTACCTCATCCTGTGGAAGCACGATGGCTGCTAAACGGAAAAGATGAATGTATCCCAATAAGAGGTTGGCACAACTCAAGAGTATGCATTCATATACACGCGAAGGCGATACCTCTTTGGTCCCACACCTGGATATAGCTTTACATTCAAACATTTATCAGGAAATATAGCGAAATGTGCAAGTTCATGACAGGGACTACGGTTGTGCTGTCATGAACGGGCTATGATAACTGCCTGGGCAAACAACAGTGGTATGACTACATTTGACTTTGCTAGACCATGTCACACAAATAAACTGAAGAAAATAGACTTGGCGTGTCATCCAACTGAGTCAACTAAGTCTGTAATTGAGACATTACATTTGAATTCCAAATTCGTGGAAATCGTTCGTATTTTGAAATTGGCGTGCGTCATAACTATTCCTGTGAAAATTTCAGAGTGTGCCAACGTAATAACCATCTTTATTCAAGCAGCCACCACTTATGGGGTTATTTCTTGCTTTTCTGCCATTGCTGACATTGGCCATGCGCCATAGAGAGAGCATACTCTGTTCAGTTCTTCGAATTTCTCATCTAAGCAGTCGAAGAGACAGAGCAGGCAATTTGTAAATTATCCATCAATGGAAAGTTCATTTTAGAAAAAAATAAAACCGGATCAGGTCATTAGCCACTGAAGCAGGAGATTTGGTTGTGGTAGAGATCGAAATCTAGTGTTCTAAACGATCCAAGGTTGGGAGCTACTGTGCCAGATGGGCTATCTGCAGATGGCGACTGTAAAAGCTTCCACAATATAAGAAACTCCTTCACCGATCGAACATCCTGACCCATAAAAGATAAATTCAGGAGGAAAACGAACCAGGCTGATATGAGTTAAACCTCCATACCTAGATAAATAAAATGCTGAGACGGAACGACTTCCAACTTATGCACATTGACTATCGACTCTAAACTGCGAATAAAGTAGAAATGGTTTTCCTGATATTGTTGTGCACCAGAATCAAACTGACCTAATGTTTACAAAGTGCATTGTCCAGCTATGTTACTGTCTGTGGTGTGGAGGTGAACTGTCGTTTAGTCCAACATTTTGCTGAAGCCCCAAGGGCTGAGAATGAGATCGAATAGAATGGCGGAGAATTATTACACTTCCCTGCGGTAGCCAAAGGGAAGGTATTTACACAAAAATACACGCCATATTTTTCGAGACTGACGACAGTAATAAACTTGTCAGTAAACGTCTATGACATAACTCATTTTTTTCTGTTGCGTTTTGCAGCCACAAAAGTTCTGAAATATAAAGCCAGCTAGAATGGTGTTTGGATTACCATCACTGCCTGCTTCGGTAAAAGGCCTGCCTTCGTGGGATCACTTATAATCTCCATAATGTAAGTGGAGGGTGCCCGATATACAAGATCTGAAACCGCTCCAAAAAAACTTGGATGTTCCAATCATTTGTCAGAACTAGGCTCAGTCACTCATTTCAGGCGGAACATAATGAGTCTGGTGCCAGAGTGGACGGTCAGCAGCAGACGGGAGGGACAGCAAGTCATTGACCTAAGCGAGATGCCTGAGGGAGGAGAAACATTGTTTTCTACTTCACCCTCCTTCCAGCCTACCTGCAAACGTCAGGGGCATTTAGCAGCCTATAACCCACCTGGCCACGTATATGTTGCTGATGTTACTGCGAATTACTCCTCCGATCTGTCTGTCACCAATCATCTCTTCTCTGCTATTCTTCATGATAGAGTTGCAGGGACAGCCAAAAGGAGCAACTACTGGACTGGTAGATTTGGTTAAAGATGACCAAAGTTTCGTCCAACGCGGCTGTTGACACCCTAGATGACAACGGTTTCTGTGGTGTACATAATATATGCAATTCCAATATAGCTGGAGTGGAATCGCTTGGGGTGGCTTCGACTGGATCTGAAGTGATTGTCAAAGTATGCGATCTTTTGGTATTCTTCGTGGAGATGACAGCGGTATCTTAAGGTCCCTCATAAAATGGAGGATGATTCCAAAATTCTAATGCTTACTCTTAACACTTCGTGTTCAGAAGATTTAGAGCATGCCAGATTTTTAAACGCTTTAATTGCATTTCCAAAAAGGATGGATCAAATATATTCTGCCCTTATTGCATACACCCTAGATGGGCGTGAGGAAGAACATTTTGTGCAGGTCAGGCAGTGTCCGCAATTCTTGCATTGGCTGAAATATCTACAATGAAACAGAGAAGAAAAAGCAAACAAGTCCATGCAACAAATACATATTGTTCAAATAGGCAAACGTGTGTTACCTCGATGACCTAAGAAGTGTGTAATAATGCATAATTTGACAGTCCAATACATTTATACGCGTCCAGTGAAAACTGGAGTTTTACTGATCAAAATAAAATGGACAATAACAACAGGCAAAATGAAAATGTGTAAATATTAATAAGCTCACCAGAAAAATGATCATATTGTACCAGGTGTATCAAACTTTTGACTTGCAATACCACTGAAAATAAATGTTGCAACGACAAAATTTTACATAAATTGCAATGGATTCTTTGGAAGCACGTTTCACATTTAATAAGCGATAGCTGAAGCTGTTTACATCTAGGATACAGGTGGCCACATAACGAGAACAAGCCGATTTAATCTGTACGAGTTACTAAATGTCGTCTATATGGTATATAACTGGAAAGACTCTTTTTATTCTGTTAGGAGAGCTGAAGTTTTGGGGTAGCAGAAAGCAATTTACTACTGTTAATATCATCGGGTAATGTAGTTGATGGGAAGTCTACAGTTAATCAATCTTTAATACACTAAATTGTGTTCCGCAGCTATGCTGCAACTGTTACATTGTATGTCATTCTTGAAACATTTTAATGAGTTTGGCGAATGTAGAAAGAAATAGAGTTCACAAATGTATTTTTCGCATTTCCTTAAGGGCCTACAACTTCAAACTTCTGATAAAAAAAAAATTTATAAATAAAATAATTAAGATTGCCAAGGAGTGTTGGTGCTTTAAGGAGTTCAGTATATTCAAGTCTCTTCAATTGAATAATATTCTACCGTTCACAATTAATTTGTTGGAATTCATTGTTTTCTACTATTTTCTCAATTACTGATTACTGAAATACATTCAGGTATTCTTAAAACACAAAAGCCGTCACAAAAACAAAAACAAAATTAAGCCATCAAAATTTGATTCAAAAAAAACTTATTTGCTTATATATTTTTGTGTTTATATTCTCACAAGCTAAGTGCAGTACAAACACATCTTGTCCCATGACCTTGAAAATATTATATAACACATCCCAGATGCTGTCAGGGAAATTCCAATTAGCTAAAATTAAGTTGGTTTAACCCGTAATTAATATTTTAAAAACAGTAAGTTATTAAACTGCTATCAGTTAAGGTATTCTTTAAATATATCCACGAACTGGGTTTGATAAAACTCAATTGGTTTATATTATGCAAACGGTTATATGACATAAGAAGTATTTTAATCAAAAGCCCATATCAATTCGACCATCCACACACAGGTTGAATTAACGTGATTTACAAAGATATCTAGAATAATGACAGCCACACTGACTGCTTGAGGGACACCATTTTTATTTAGTACTAGCTAGAACCATTTTAGTAGCTTAGGACGAGTAGCAATAACATATAACTGCCCATGGAAGCCAGACACGAAACTATGTCCATCACATAAGCTCGTCTGCTTTTCAACCAGTAGAGCTAACAAGTTCAGAAAATACAGCCCCAAATTTGATATGCAGATGATTCGGGGGTTGAATTATGTTGTGTTCCAGTTGAACTGGACTCATAAGAGAAAATATTTGTTTTCATTAGCATTATTTAAGCACGCTCGCAATATTGAAAGACCATACTCTGCACTTCATATAGATGTATTTTGAAGTTGAAGGTAATGTTATTAATTGATATATTTAAAAACAACTTCCAGCTCCGAAGTAAATAACAAAAGGTTCGAAACGTATAAAAAGTCTTTGTTTTATAATTTAATGTTACAATTTAAGTTTATTTATTCAATACGCGGAATCTTGATTTATCAGGTATTAACCATTTGAAATATGCTTCAAAGTGGCATGGCTAAAACAAATTGCATTGTGCAGTCACAATATTTTCTTTCCACCTCCATAGTCAACGGTTTGATCCCTGTTTCCAACATTGTATAAGTGTATATGTGCTTGACCCTCAACGATTGGTTGATTTCTCCAGAATGTTTAGTAACTCTGCATCAGGTAACAGACTCAAGCCAGCACCGTACCTACAAACAGCAAACTGTATTAATTGTTGTCCCCACGATTTCTCGAGAAAAAAATGGAGATCATGTAATTCTATTCATCCCTGGCTGCGTTCGCAGAGTTGTGCAACTGCTCCAACATCGTTTAAGATTGAGACTTCTAAATGTTGGAATAGTAAGGGGATTGTCTATAGAAGTGCACAGTGCTTTCATAATTTCATTCCACCCCATGGGATAAATCTTGCGAAAGCAGGGGGTAGACACTTTTGTGATTATTTATAAAATGTGTAGTGATTTCAAGGCTTGTGTAATAATGACACTCACTCCTCCAATCAGTTAATGTTGCTTCAGTTAAAACCACAACTCTTTGGTGTTGGTGTGTATAGATGCACACCGGATTCAAAATTTTGATCGACCTCCTCGGGACAGAGCTGTGTGGGGTGAAGATACTGGTGTGTGTATGTACTATTAAAATAGGTAGCAATAACTCTGAATAATAGGGGTATAATAATTCTTTACTGCAGGTTTCTAGTTAGAACTTGTACTGTCTTCAGACCTTTATTGTAGGTTAATAGAAGTTTGACATAGCCTTACATGGTGCCATTACTTTCAGAAACCAATTCACATCCACATCCCAGAATCCAAATCTCCAAAAATACATTTTATAATTTAAAACTTTAGTGAGTATTGAAGTTTAGATTTATTAATAACTATATTCATAGAAATGTTTTTAAACATAAAATGATTAGAAAGTATTAAGCATACATTATGTTATATTGCCTTGATTCACGATAAGATAATGTTGATAAAATCTTCTTATTTACCGTATGTTACATACACTAAACTATATCTATTTTGTTCCAAGTCTGAGGAAACATCCTCGGAACAGAGCTGTGTGGGGTGGAGACACAGGTATATGTACGTACTATTTAAAGCGGTAGCAATAACTCTGAAGATTACGGGTATAATAATTCTTGACTGCAGTTTTCTGGTTAGAACTTGTACTGTCCTCAGACCTTCATTATGGATTAATAAAAGCTTGACCGAGCCTCGCATGGTGCCATTACCTTCAACAGCCAATCCTCTAACTTTGCCTAAATCTTTCAAAACGTTAGTGAGCAATTTAATAATAGCTATAGTCCCTAAAATATTTTCCACATAAAATGATAAAAAGAAAGTATTACGCATACATTGCCAGCTAAATAATGTGTCTAATATTTTATATTGCCGTCATTCAAGATAATATAATGATAATAACATATTCCTATTTACCGTATGTTATATACACTATAGAATTAAATGATCATGATTGGGTATTTATCGAATTGTAAATTTTACCTAATCACTCATAAAATTAACAAAAAGGCCAATTTTCTTCCTTTCTAACATCAGATCAGTATATTTAATCAACAAAATATTCACTTTTATGTAGATCGAAGTTTTCTTTCATTACTCTCGTAACTGCTATAGGATACATAGCCCGATCTTCGCTAGCCAAGATTCGTCGATCCTTTATACAGTCAAATGGGGTAGAATGCCATAGCGGGTCATGCCAGTGATACATTGTTATGATCATTATTTTTTAATATATATATATATATATATATATATATATATATATATATATATATATATATATATATATATATATACCTATATATATATATATATAATAATTTATTGCAGTTGAAGTCAGGACATTCCTTTTTTTTTTCTTAAATTACGCTTGCGTATGGTACGTGTTGTTGTAGCAAAGTTGGTTTTACTTTCTCCGCATTTCGATCTTTCAAAAGCAAACTCGTGTCCATTTTTAGTGAGATCCCTTGTTGGACATATGACCCTGACCTTTAACAACCACTGCTCTAACATGTTGTCGAGGTGAAGTGCAATAATTTCCGAAGATTGGCTTGTAAAGCCTAATACTTGCCTTCGCCGGCAAAAGGAATGAGTGGTGGAGTGAAGGAAGGTCTTTGCAATTATTCTGCTTTAACATAAAATGGTCCATTTTAATCTGTGGTTTGTAAATTTTGATTGGAAATCACAGGAGTGGTGGGTGGGTTTTTGTTGTTGTTGTTATTAGTGTGTAATGCGTATAGTGTGTAATGCGTAGATAAAACTTCACATCAAATGACATGGAAACAGGGAACCAAAAGTAGTCCGCATAATTTATTGATGTGTAAATAGTATAATTCATTATCACGCGACCGTTTGCATCCAACAAAATGGCAGGAAACTCGTTCAATTCATAAAAGTTGGAATTATTAAACTATATTTCGTTTAGCATGTTTGGTATAATGTAGGTATGCCAGTCCCATCACTTAACGAAAACGTCAATGCGACTCTGAATTTATTTCAAATTTATTTACAAATTTATGCAAATTTGTCAGCAGAAGACACCCTCAAAGTGATTGCCCAACCTACCTTGGGTTCTCTGATTCCATTTCGCGAACCATGCTGATGCATTAATTGTGCATAGATATGACAAAATAAATCAAGTTTAAACTTACTTATAGAGACTGATCCATGGATATCTCCAAGAGTGACTCCAACTGAGTCACCATTACTATGTCGTTCCACTATTGTGTTAGAAGTCGTTAATGAGTTCGATGAAGAGCCATAGTTTCTATCCATTTCTGGCATGTCGTTTTTAAAGGAGAACTGCAGGTCCTTCAGTTTTGGATTATTGAGTGTTTTCTTCTCATCAGCCTCTTTGCCTATTCTAGAATGTACAAGTAAAGGATTAGTCCGTGATACTTGAAGCTATGTAACGTAGTCAGATTTGTACAACATGTAAAATAATCAGATCTTGTAATTATCTACACATATTAAAATCTTTTGTATATGTTTCTAAAACCTTAAATGTTCTCAAAGCAACTGTGTCTACATCAGAGTGTAAACTGTTCTCCTATGATCTAACATTTATACATAATAAACCTGTCACAATGTGGAAGACGTGAAATGTTTTACATGTTGGTATATTGAAAACAAAACAAAGGCGTAGCATTTGTTTTATCTTGTTGTTATTTGTACATATAATTTGTGTCAGCCAGAACTGGTGCAATGTCCTATATGATCATACTCATGGAGAGGTCCGAAAATGTGGTAAAGCAAAGGTAATATAGTACCGTAATTCACTAAGAGAGAAAGACCATAAATTACTTGCACAGACTGATTCATGCACCATGCTGAGGATGAATCAGGATTCAAGCCAACAATTACATAGCTCGCTTTTGCAAAAATTTTAGCAGTCTGCAGAAAATAAGTTAAGACTACAATGATCTTAAAACAACATGTCCATTCCTAATCCATTTAAACTTTTATTTCAATTTTCATTTCTTTACATCTAAATTGTTCATCTTTTGCCAATTTGAAACTTAAACTCTTGATTGGCACATTATAGGTTATGTCTTTCTTGCCGTCCATAAAACATTATAAAGAATGATATGATAGCAAAGTAGATATAATGATGTGATAGTAACCTGAGATTAATGTCATTTTGTAGTGTTCCTTTTTTAAATCATTCTTCTTAAATTCTGTTTAAGACCTTATTATCATTGTCCACATCTAGAAGCCAGGATTTTTGTGGGTCAAAGTCACAGGCTCCGCATAACCATGGAGTGACAGCCAGTATTACAAGATTTAGCATAATTCAGGCATCAATAATTACCTTGCTTAACAACTACAGGTGACAGTTATATTGAAAAACATACGCCCTAATGTAATTGCTACACTCAATCACATGTACAATGCACAATAATCCCGTTTATGGCAACTTATCACATAGTAATTAATATGGAAAATGTGTCATTGAATAAACATATTATTCCTAATTTCAACTACACTGGTTTAAAAAGGCATTCTTAGTACCCTGGGATCTAAATAGCATGGAATAATTTATATGGTCATAATAATAAATAGTTATCTCTGTCAGTGAAGCATAACATGTAGGGCGCAGTGACCATCTATGGTTTTAATGGAATAGCAATAGCAGAAACGCTCCAGTTATTATGTTTTATTAGTAGAACATAAAAGTACTCGAAGAATGACTTTAAACACAATGTTTACACAAAGACACTGAAGCTCAAAATACATGATACAGAGACCTGTTTTTATGAAAAAGATTTAAAATGTCTAAGGATGTATCCACTGAATATGTTTCATAATTCTGTGTAGGATTATATGCCAAAGATATTAGATAATTAATTACAATCCTTGAGATAGTTCTTTTATTGCAAGGTGTGGTAATATCAGAGACATATTCCTCATCAATTTAATTATTCTAGCTTGAACAGTGTTAGGGCACTGAACATCCAACACATAATTTAACCGAATTCATTGAAGTATAAATTATGGACCATAATGATCTATTGCTGAAATGAAGGAATGATACTCATAAAGATGCATCGCATCACCAAGTTTCCAGATTCTAAATAGGATAGGATGTGAACATGTGTGCAATGCAGAGAATCGCCTAAGCCAATAATATGTGAAATGTTCGTCACACTTGCCCTATTTGGTAAGTGTATGGTACTAAAAGAGATTTACAAAATTATCTAGTTGAGCCATGTAACCATTATCAATAAAATAATATTTTACGAAAGTCAATGAAAACTAAAATATGTGCCACGGTGACCTAATAAATGATAGTGAAATACTCATCAAGATTAATCATCTCAACAACTTTGTTAATTCTAGGTTTAATGGTATTATACAGGCGGTAAAAATCTTCTGTGGCAGTAAGCCAAGCACAAACGTTTGAAAAAGCCATGAAAATGTAAAATGTAGGTCACAGTAATCTTCTTTTCCTGTAACGGAGTATTACTAACAAGATACAATCACATAGTGTTTGGTGATTCTGACATGAACAGCGCTTGAGATTAAACCTAGGTCAGTGAAATGTGAAATAGGGGTCACAGCGACCTATTTTTGTAATGTGGTTGCAGTACTCATCTACATCAACCATTAATAAAGTTGTATGACTCTATGTACAATAAATTTTATACAGGATGCCAAAAATCGATTTATAATGACTTAAATGCAGAAAATTAAAGACATTTAAATGTGAAATGTAGATCACAGCGACCTTCTTTTCTTGCATGAGAGTGTTACATTATCACACATGTGATAGTTCTGAGTGTATTGACAGTTGTTCTGTTATAAGCAATAATTCCTTTCCCTCATATCAATGTCTGAAAACTCCTTTCATCCTCTTTAGAAAGATAAAATCAAAATATGACCTTTTTGGGTTCTATCAAATGTTCCTTACCCAAGTCCACATAGGCAATATAATTTGATTGGCTGTTTGGTCTTAGTATTACCCAGTCAAACTGATGTCCACATGCAGTATAAGTAGGAAATCCATTTAAAGCAGTTTAATAACTTGGAACTTGAAAGAAATGGCAAGAACGTTTCCAAGGCACTTTATCAACAAGAATTTTTCTTGATTATTTCAGAACTTACAAAATTGTGAAGACAGAAAAGAATATAATTTGAGTGACTAGAAGCTGCATATTGGGTAAGATATTAGCCGATATTATGACCAATGGCATTTGAAAATAAACTGTATCAATAAAGAATCAGAGATGAATTGTTTTGTGCATTTCTGCTTGCGTTACAAAATACGAATGTTAACTAATATCGTATTGCATGGTTGCTTCAGTGGTTTAAATCTGCATATATATATTATCCTCAGTCTGTCAGCTCATAAAATGCTGGTTATTGATATAATTTGAAATGCATTTTATCAGTCAGTTTGCTATTTTACAATCTTCACTTCTCGGCCAAGATGATATCACCCAAAATACAAGCTTTGTTTTCGAAAATTCAGTGCCAAATATGGTAGTGGAAAACTGGGAAGTAAATTACATTCTGTAGTCATTTTCAGAGTAATTTTCTGCAGGCTGCTGTTAAAACAAGAACATAGGGAATAAGAATGGAATAATTATTCAGCTCTACCAACTTATATACACCCAGATAGCCCAAAACTCATTATTCCTACTTTGCTATGTGACATTTCACAATACCCTATTTATAGAGCAAATGCAATCTACAATCTCCTACCAGAAGAGAAAGATAATAAAGTGTAAGGCTAGTAAGGGAAAGAACAGGTGTGCTAATAAAGCAGGAGTCATTAATTTTTACAATCACTAATTGAGAATAAAATGCAAGAAAGAAAGAAAGAAAGAAAATGAGACCATATCAATCAAGTGCAGCTTGGAATCAAAACAGGTTGTGTTCAAGAAAGATAAATGCTAAGTTCTGTGACTGGAGAAGGAGGAACATAAAAACTGAGCGAAATAATCTCCAACAGGTGAAAAGGAAATCACAAAAATTGACAAAAAGGACAGGGGCATAGTTGCAGTACAGATTATCTCTGAACAACAGGGATATCCACTGCTGCAGTTATTTGTACATGTCTGGAACTCTGCATGCGAAATACAACCACGGAGAAGCACAAAGATTTCAAGTAAATATAGGGAATCAGTCTTGATGAGTATGTGAAAAGAATGAATATGGCACTCACAGACATACCTGATGCTTTAAAGTCTCTGTGTAAAAGAAATTCAGGAAAGACAGAATTATGCATTTATGATGACATTCATGAGAAAATTAAACAGTAATTGTAATTTTAAATTTTTCAGTTAACACAGTTGGCCTAATGGTTATGTGGAGCTTACTTCCTGCTGTCACTTTTTCACTTAAACTGTTTCATTAATTCAGTTATTGTCAAGGAAACTTGTCTCGTTGAAGATTTATCCATCACTGTGGGTTTATTCTCCGATCTATGAATAAATCAGATTTCAATTCTTATTTTTTCATAATTATTGTCCTGTTCGAACAATAGAAGCATCTTTACTTTTTCCCTTGTATTTTTACATAAATAATTCGAGACTCGTTACAAATCGCACTTATTCCTAAACTTATCTTGTATACGTGTCAACTTTGACATTTCACTGTAGCACATTTATTTCATATTACGTCCTTTCTTAGTCAGTAAATTGGATATTTTAGTGCATATTCTGTCTTTTCAACATTAGATCAACTGACAGACTGAATCACAAGTGGACCAGGATTTAACTTGCGCCTGCTTGCATTCTAATTGTATTAATTTATCAATTAAGTACTTAGTTCTTCATATTTCATTCATGTATTATTAACTTTGTCGCATAATAATATTCACTCATGTTGTTTTATTCATTCATCTGAAATTACTTCAATTTTCTGTTTGCTTTAATGATTAAATTTAATTACATTTTCACCTTTGGCCATTTAATCCCTTCCATCCTTCATCAGTTTAATACATAATTAATCAATTCATTATTTCACTTGCTCATTCCTTCCTTCATTCATAGGAGCTGTTGCATCACCCCGGGTCAGATACAGTAGTCTACCCTTGGACTAGAGACTCTATTCTGAATGCCTCAGTAGTAAATAACATACCTGAGTTGATGTGCCATAAAACACCTAAACAATAATTCGTTCATTAATTAATTAATTAGTAATCTCCTGCAGCATCTTTATAAGTTTGTGTTTCTTGTTCGTTTATAAACTCAGTCATCTAGCAAATAATTCATTCAAATTTCTATTTCTTTCTTATTTAATTCAACAGCAAATTTATACTCATAAATTACTGTTCGCATAGGTTTTCCATGATTAAGTGATGTTCCAAACAAGTCCTCGTAAGAAGTAGATCAAAATATATTAGATGGACTTTCATTTCACTTTTAGGACTAGTCATATTTTCCCATTTTAGACAGTCAATCATCTATGTTGCTTTTATTTTGGTTTTTGGTTTTACTTATCCATGATTGTGTTATTTATTAAACATTTACAAATGCTAATTTACTTAAATAGCATAACGCATTTTATCAACCACGATACTAAGTGTTAACTGCAGCCAGATCTTGTACTGTCACATTAATGATGGTGTTCTATAATATATATATATATATATATATATATATATATATATATATATATATATATATATATATATATATAGTGTGTGTGTGTGTGTGTGTGTGTGTGTGTGTGTGATTGTGAGGATATCGTAGCGTGCATTGTAAGTTTTAGGTGATAATTATTACATTGATTCATGTACAAGAACACACAGATGCAAATTCTTTGCTGCTGGTGCAAATATTAAAGTTCCGTAAAGGTGGCCCTTGTACCAAGGGACATTTTTCATAGGGTAAAATAAAACAAGGTATATACGGTATATGTCAAGAAACTTAAATTGCAAAGCATGATGCAACAGCACTTGGAAATCAATATGTATTTTTGTATATAAAATTTTAATTTTGTAAATAGTAAGAGAGTATTCCAGATATCGTAGTTAACGGCAATATAATAATCGTAATATAATAGCTATTGTGAATCACAGTTGATAGTAAAAGAACACCTCTTATGAATTTGTTATAGATATTAATACTCGGGAGCAGTGCGGAGTTCATTGCAGACCTAGAAAATTTATGACTATAGTATGCGAAGACTTTAAGATTTTCAGATTCAATGTGTCATCACGTGTTTGCAAAAGAAAGAAACACACAGAAGACGTATCAGATATTTCACATTTGTTTTAAATATTTACAATAAGATTGCTTCGACAACTATTGCTCAAATGTGTATTGTAGAAAAATCAATAAACCATGTACAGTCCATTTCTAGGATTGACCACCTCCCACGACTCATGACGGTGTATATATTAAAAAATTGCTTAGATTTTAACCTGGTTTCTGTTGCTATTTTGCAATCACAATTAATGTTCTCTCCTTCTTCATTAAAATTTATGAGAATAAAACATCGTGGTGATGGAAAATATGACCCAATCCAAAAGATTCAAATATCTCGCCTAAAAAATGGGAACCATGGTCAATCAGTTGCTTGAGGATTTGTTTCTGAATCCAAGGGTTGTGGTTTTCACATCCACTCAGGCCAGACCCTGTAAGCTGCCTCTGTTCAACCTAGGAAAATGTATGTGGCTCCAAATCCTTCGGCATGATATAGAGATTCATCTGTTCAAAGCGTTTTCCAAACACGTAAGAGCGAAATCTCAACTGAAACTTGAACTTATATACCCTTCCTATTTATGACTTTCAAAACTTGTCGCTACAATATCATAGTGATAATGATTCAGACATTATTATTGACGCTGCTGAAAACTGTATTACTGATGCTGATGAAAATTGGATATGCTTGCCTCACTCTTTGCTAATGCAGGCGAGACAAGAAAAAGGCAATTTACTTCAAGAAAACTTCCTCCATTGTTGTCGGAGAAATACCAAAACTGGTAACGCCAAGCTTCTCCATTGAAATCTCCACAGTCTCAAAGAGCTTTGCAAATTTAGGGCTTTCATCAAATGGCAAAATATAGGAAAGTTCGGCGCTGATTTGACTCTCAAGTGTTGCCATGGGGACGTGAGTCTGTATCAGCTGAGACAAAGCCTCAACATCACAGCTTGGATGCTTTTCAATGATCATGTGGTATCCAGCACCTGTACAGATAGAGCAAAATACATGTTGGTAAACGTTATTTAATACAATATATAATATCAAACATTACGTATCGGAAACTTCCGAATCACTGTAAACTCAGAGGACAATATTGGCTATTATATGTCCGCCCCCTCGCAAATTTTCTCCGTATTAGGTATATTACATGAGTGAGGTACTGATATTTCATTTCTGGCAGATCGGAAGGTTTGTTGCCAGTTGCCACGGAAATAACTCGTTTAAAAGGATGAAAAGAAGAAAGACCTGAAATATTTTCACTGTTAATGTAACCATAAATTATTCACTAGACTTTAGATTATCAGATAAATATATTTGAAAACCTGTTATTCAATGCAGCTACATAAAAAAGATTTTAAAAAAAGGAACACAAACTAATCCCTTGAAGCAAACAATGAATATTGATAACTTTAGTACACATAGAAATGCTTCTAGTTTCGTTACAAAACTAATGTTGTTACCAACAATGCAGTACAATAATTTTATTTATACTTTTAAAATTATTCTTGCTGTTTTCTAAACGCTGAAATTCACAGACTCCTAGGTGTATACTATATTTAGTGTCCATAAGATATTATCAGAAGTCTTTTACTGAGCACACAATGTTGATAGGACCTGAAATCTAGGGGCAGAAGTCATAATACGTATCGCAAGTTGGCCCTTGCGGCCGATAGTTTGGAAGTAATATTGGCACCATTTTCATTTACAATGAACTAGATATCATCAAAAGTATTTAAGTGAACATGATATACTAATAGGCCCATTTATTTAGAAGAAGTGATAATAATAGTTTCAAGATGACCACAACAGTGACTATATTGGACATCAGATGTCTACAACAGTAGCATATTGGACATCAGATATATATATATATATATATATATATATATATATATATATATATATATATATATATATATATATAGTACATATAGATAAAATGTTTGACATATCCTTCGGTAACCTAACTTATATGTTGGAAGCGTGGAAGCATTTTCATTAAACCATTTGTATCTTCCTTTGCACATATGAAGAAACATACAAGCTATATATGCATGCATCAATGCTTCATAAAAAAAATTTAAGAGCAGCAATAATCTCAATATTTCTGTTGAGCTCCTTACCTTATCGGGAACACCAAGTCCCCGGTACAGGCCAAATATTTCGAGGTGAGAATTAAATAGAACATGACACAAGTCTAAGTTATTGGTCACAGCCAACATGCAGATTATGATTTCTTATTGAGGGAGAGTGATAGTCCAATGCCGGACAGATTTCAAAAACAACTTTTTTACTTCTATTTTTAAAACGTTCTGTATTTTTAATCAAGAAAGAAGATAAAACAAAAAAACATTAACATAAATAATAATAAAACAATAAAGGAAAGAAACAAAACCATTTCTTTAAAAAATTCTTTTCCATTTTGGCAACAATGGAAACTCAATTAGCAGAGCAGTGGACGGGTTAAATACCCCAATCTGGGCCGCCCTAAGTGACCCCATTGTAACACAGTTGTCTTTGGGAAAGGCACATACTCTCATTTCTTTGGCGTAAAAAAGCAAATACTATGATAGGTGTAGAAAATAAACGAAAGTTAATTGTGAGAGGATATTTAGTAAATTGTGAAATTGCTTAATATAATATTTTGATCCAATTCAATACTGAATTAGACGCCATTAAATACAAGGAAATATGAATGAATACAGCAAAATGTTCGATATAAATACGAGAAATTAACTGCGTAATAGAATTCTGCTAGTGCAACTGTTTTCCTAATATGGAAATATTCCACATTTGGTGACAAAGATTAGACTATTGTTTTATTACCATGGCAATATTTTTGGTTACTAACCATATAGTTTTTTGAGGAACATGGATGTCCCACAACATCTAATGACTCCTTCTGCCATAATTGCAATCCTGTCACTCAGGATATCCGCTTCATCCATAGAATGTGTAGTAAAAAGAATAGTTCTGCCCTGACGGAACTGCTGTAATATGTCCCAGATCTGTCGTCTGGCAGAGGGATCCATTCCTGAAGTAGGTTCATCTAGAATTATCACCTGAAATAATATATCACAAAATATCCAACATAAATGAACAGTTCGTTGTCTTGAAAAACGGTCACATAACGAGGATTCCTCGTCACCTCTGTTTCTTACGGCGTAAGTGAAAAGTTTTATTCTTATTCCCATCAGAAGAATGTGTGATACGCAACCAGACTGAAAATTTGTTTCATGACCTTTTTCTGTGCAAGAAAGAAAACATTTGCATAAGGTATCAGCTTTATTTGTACAAATTTATTATCACCTTAAGGGTCTGCAAGTTTAATAACGCAGAAGCTTACACATATTTCCTGGCATAAAGCACTATGTAAATTTAAAGCCAAGCCGAATCCACTATAGAAAGTAAATCATTGGGACTATTCTTTTCTGTAACATATGTGCGTCCAAAGATGGACCCAATGGCGATCGGAGAAAGGGTACTAAAATAAGAACTCACCACAAAGTTTTAATGATGCTGAATAAAACCTGAAATAAAGGGCCCAATGACCCAGTGCTGATGAGTGCTATATTTTATCGCCATGTGCACATACAGTGAATGACTTGGTGAAAAAGCATAGAAATTAGAAATCAAGCATGACTTTCTTTAGCAATGTTAAATAAATACCAGAAAGTAGATCACATTGACCAGTTTTGGCGTGTGACACATATTAATCCCATGAATGTACCCTCAGTGTATGTCTAGCTTCCATAGGTGTAAATGTATTGACAATGCAACCTGAACAGTGTGCAGGGAAGCTATTAAAACGCCTAGAAATAAGTCACGTCATCATCGTAGTTTGGGTGTACTAAACACTGTAGATCCCAAAATACATGCATACTGCATCTTTCAAGTCCATAGGTGAGGTAAATAGGATTTTGTCTGAGTGCTCATTTCAGATGAAATTTATGAAATCAGTTAAGGGATTGTGAACCTTGATACGCAAGCACACAGCAAAAATGATCTAACAGGATTTTTAAAAGACAATGTCCCCCTTAAACTGAAACTAATGATTACATTAGTTCCGAACTTTTTAATATTAACCAAAACATTGATCTCTGGTTTCAGACAGTGATGTCTCAGTAGCTTGATTGTTTTGTACATAAAGCGAATACAGGATCAAAATTGAAATGACTCTGTATTGTTTCTAATTTCTACTGTAAATAAACTTTTTTGTCCGTATCAATTTCTGTAATTTTGTGAAAAGTACAATAAGAACGAAATCTCACCTTTGAACCAGCAATAAGAGATATCCCCACTGACAATTTTCGCTTCCCACCCCCAGAGAGTGTATGTGACAGGGCATCTCGTTTAGCCTGAAGTCGAAGAACCGTTAGCATCTTTTCCACCTCTTTGTTTACATCGCCCCATGAACAGCCCTTCAACTGAAATTCAAGGAAACATATATACTTTAAATAAACATTTATGTCAGAATTAATTTCTGTAATTTTGCTTTAAATATTATATTTTCATCAGCACTTAAATTTATTGATGGGGAAAAGGTCTATTGTTACCACAACTCTGCTGCAACAACGTAATTGCAAAAATTGTTGTAAATCATCCACGGGCATCCTTCCAAATGTAGTTTTGAAGATGAAAATATATTTCTGGGTTACATGCCTTTCATCAACAATCTCTTTATTGGTAGCCATTTGACTCACCGGGTTCAAGTAGAAAATTGCTTTCTGCATCATATCTTAGTGTAGAATTCCCAGTGAAGCCTTTCAGCTAAACCTCAAGAGAAAAACATTGTTGACATGTGAGTTATCTTTAGGTCAAATCCAGTGCAACCTTAAAAGAAGTTGACTGGCAATAACCAATTTCATTTTCTGTGTATGTTGATTAAATTATTACCAAATAGAAAAACTGACACTAGATATGTGTTGATGCAAACGTCACCAACCATAAATACTAGGAAAATTTTGAGTTCGGCATTCGTGGCAGGTGACACAACAATAGAATCTTTATAGCACAATTATGTATAAAATTACATGACTCTCCATTTCTCTGATCGGAACAAATAATATGCTTCCAGCATTAATATTAATCCAGTTTAGGCATGTTATTCCAACACCAAGCTTTCTTTAAATATATGTTAACTAAATCTGATTGTTAGACACCCTGATTAGACCTCCAATGACCCGATATAATGCAACTGTACCCATGATGGATCTAAGATAGTAGGGTCAGCAGAACTGACAGTATACTGAACTTAAAATATCCCATTAGTAATTGATGGAGGCAATAAAGATGCACAGTAAATGAAGAATATGGTTCCATGTTCTATAGGCACAATTCTAGTATACATGTAAACCTTACACAGATTTCCTGAAAGTATTAAAAGTGAATAACATTATGCAGTTTTTACGATTTTTACGATATCGCAACATGAAGTCAGTGATCTAATGGCATTTGATAAACTTTAGTAATTGGAAGAAAACAGACAAGAAATGTAACTGTGTTACCTATGCATAATTGGATATAGTTTTACCATTATTAAATACTTTTGAATCATATAATTTATGTATTCATATCTATACTTTTACCCACCGTTTGCCAAACATCCCACAAAAGTTAGAAAATTATACTTCTTTTCCCATAATTCAATTACTAGTAAAATGCAGTACTATAAATCATGAAAACAAGTATTCGTCAGAGTAATAACTAAATGTTTTGCCATTTTGTTATTATCTAAACACCTTAAAAAGTCACTGAATGTGAAAAGCAGTTCAGCATCACATAATTTCGGCAACTATGGACATTTTGTCTGAAGATGAATGGATTCAGGGAGTTCATTATTGATCTTTCACATTGTGCAAGTCTGAAAATTAAGGTTAAATACACAAATGTACAGCATTTAATGTAACACGAGAAACTGCAACATGCTTTGGATATTATAAGAAATACTCCCAAACATAAATTCACTAAATAAAGGTTCATGGATATATATGTGACTGTGTCAGTGAAGTATATTACAATAAAAAAAGAACATAATTAATGGATGGTGCAACATTGATCGCTTTGGCTTTGTTTTAGTGAGATAGATGCATCAACAAATAAAACTTAATATTGAACACATGATACAAGAATCTCTTGCTATAACTTATAATGTTGATTTCTTATTTTGGGCTTGCATATAAACGAAATGATTGTGCACAGTGTGTACATGGCGGCCAGTATATTTGGTTGTCTGCTATAGGTATGTTGACTGGAACCATAAAAGTGTACATAGGATACAGTATTCCTTTGCAATAGCTATGTTGAGTGGAACCATGAAGTGTACTGTTTTACACAAAAATTCAATTCATACTGAGACCGCTTTAATGTCAAAACTGCTTTCATCCCAAAAATGTGATCTATGACTATGCCCATACTTATATCAGGAACCGCGTAAAAACAGGACACTCTTTAGAGAGGGACTGCTGTATTAAACTAAGTCAAATACAATTCCGATTTTCCCCTTTTGCGAAGCTCCTTTGCAATAGAAAACTGGCTTTATAAAAGGGATTCCTTCTTTCATAGAAATAAATTAGCAGAAATTGATACTTTTAGGTGGCTTCAGAATAAGGGTGGCATCTCTTGAAATAGTCTCTTGAAAAAGAACACTACTGTCCAAATGTAGACAACAACTGCAGCAAAACAGACATTGCCACAAGATAAAAGTGATGATAGTATCAACAAATTTACAGATAACAATTATCTTACCAGAGCAAAGAATTTGAGATGTTCTTCAACTGTCATGGAGTCAAAAAGGATGTTATGCTGTGGACACATACCCAGATTTTCACGAACCTTGGAAATGTTAGTTCTTATGTCATAACCGTTGACTATAGCCGTGCCGCTTGTTGGGGAGATGAAACCTGGGTAGGGATACAAGGATACATATTCAAGTTTAAATGATACTTTGAGCGCTGACGGGCATAGATTCTTTGGTCAGATGTGTGTCTATCTAAGCCCACTTCCACGGATGGTTTCTGTATAGTGAAGTAAGATTCCATTATATCGAAACTTCAACACTTTGGGCAAGAGAAACATATTAAAACGTCAGTATTTCTACTGGTGCAATAATGTATAGAAACAATGTACAACAATAAGTTGCAAAATGATATATTTTCTTCACTAACCTTATGATTATGTGGCTGCTTATCATTTGCATAATTACATGCAATGAACGGCAGAATACAAACACAGACATAATTACATGCAATGAACGGCAGGATACAAACAACAACGACATTATTACATGCAATGAATGGCAGAATACAAACACAGACATTATTACATGCAATGAATAGCAGAATACAAACACAGACATTATTACATGCAATGAATAGCAGAATACAAACACAGACATAATTACATGCAATGAATAGCAGAATACAAACAGATTTTTGCCACGCACCCATCTTGTGATGTGATATTATTCTGGCTGACAATGAAATTCCCGATACAAATGTAAATGCTTGTATAGTGATTCTGTGATTCTGTTACTAACAAAGTGCAAATTTTAAATCTGTAATGTCTTCATAATAGCTTCAGTCAGAAACTCTATTTACAGATTGCCCTTCATTGACAAGTTTTCTTATTATATACGGCAAATGTATATGCTTTTCCATGGGATGTTTGAAGATATCCTTTGTACACCGTAAGTAGCCCTTATACAGGGTTTCTTGTGATAAAGATTTCACCATCGTTTTTTTACCCAGGGCTGATAAATGTATCCACATTTGCCACCATTAGCAACAATAAAATGTGCACATATAAATGCTGAAATCATGAATTCACATGTTTTGACTGGATCTGATACGAAAATGCTTATGCCCCTGTGCACACGCGGTGGCAATATAACGAGATCAGGGAGAAGATTAGCAACTCAAACTAGTTGTTTGAAAGCTACTTTTACTGAAGAATCTACTATGTTGGTGCATCTAAAGGCACCTGCATTTCCTAATACTAATGGAAAAGAGTGCCCCAAATGTGCCATGAAAAATTTTGCTAACTCGTTAATTTTGTACATCACTTGATACAATACTATCCAAACTGAGTCTTGCACATAAAATAAAAGCAGGAGAGACTAATACATTTGTCCACATTAATTTGTGTACACGAGTGTCCAAAATATCGAATCTAGAGAGCACATGTTGCTAAAGTACTCCTGAAGAATTAAAAAAGCAGTGTTTACGAGCTGTGAAGCAGGAACGTTCAGAGAGAGAGAGAGAGAGAGAGAGAGAGAGAGAGAGAGAGAGAGAGAGAGAAGGAACAAATGGCTGATTGCTTGTCTTATAATCATGTTTGGAATAACTGTGAATAAATAATTTCTTCCTAGTTGTTTCCTTTTCTGTGTGAATTATCTTTACTTTCAAGATGACAAATCTTTGAAATATCGTGAAAATCAAACCTCTATTCAGTTTAATTGATCACTAGCAAAGTCACTGTGTATTATCTCACTGCCTTTTTCATGGTACAGTATTGGTGTCGGTTTAGAACAAAATTATATTCTTTTTTTAAAAAATGGAAGCAACAAAAGATGATCATTCATTTTGAAAAATAAAATAGTCGACACTTTACTTTTTTTGTTCAAATAGTAAAGTGTTAACGCTGTCATTTCTGGAATCAGTTGTAGAAAGTTTTCGAAATATTTGAAAATTAAACTTTAAATGCCAATTAGGGAATTTTAAGATCCCTATAAACTTTGAATTTAGCTGCTCTATAATGATGTCCTATTTATGAAATTAACCTGTTCTTGCAACTACTGTGCCATTCACCTGGTTCCCTTGCTATCCATGATCAAGTTTGCAAATGAATAGGGTAATCCATTAATTAATGTTACCTTAGCGTGACTGCCAACTCATGTAAGTGGGATTTGCATGTCTTTTAACTTGTTTAGTTCTATCCGATTTACTTGCTTGGATGCAAAAGATATAACATGATAATATAAGGAAGATCTACTTTAATTGATTGTAACGATGGAAATCAGACCTCAGTCAACTAAAATAGAGTAAGTAAACATTCAGCATTCATCTGTAGATCCCAAATTAAACACTGACCTGTTAACATGCTCATAGTGGTGGTTTTTCCTGTTCCATTATGCCCCAAAAGTGATGTTATGTGACCTTCATAGAGGTTCAAGGTCAAATTATTAACAGCCACAGTCCTGTTTTCTCCAGACCCAAATACCTGGAAAATATGTTTCATAAACTATCTTCGCATAATGGCTTCTTTTTATGAATTAGTGACGTAAAGAAATTACAGGACTAATACAAAATTGCTAAGTCTCGGTAGCAAGAGCAGAGGTCATATTCCAGCAGACCTCTCACATGGCATTGTGAAATCTTAGTCATATGAGGGTGTGGAAAACTTTATTTGAATTTTGTCTTGTACAAACCAGAAGGATTTTTTTACGGATTTGAACGGTTATTTTATTATCCATTGAAATTAAGTGATATAATACATCATTGAAAACATGTACGCTTTCGTGGACTTGTTGAGGAACACCTGCATCATCTTTGTATCTGTAATAATTTGGCCAAAATATATTAATATGTTGGCAAAGAAATCCATCAAAATTGTTAACCATCCTCTTTCCAATGCAGGTTTCTACAGGTATCAATATAGTTATACATGCCAGACAGTGTTCTCCCTAGGGCCTTTTACCTTAAAGGTCCCGCAACACTAGGGTTTTGTGTTATTGAACGTTATAACTTGTTGCCATGCTATCTTCTTGTGCCATTACGCTTTAGAACTCACTGTTACGCTCTCCGCTTGGGCTGTTAACAGCTAGAACTTTCTGCAATGCTATCCTCTTGTGCCGTTACACTTTTATGTTCCTTGCTATCATAATAACATCCATCTGTTAAATAAATGTCACGTCACCTAAATCAAAGCTTGTTAATTCAAATAACATCAGTTCTTACCTCGCCTTGGATATTTAAGTAAGATAATCCAGGATAGTTACTCATTTACTTAGCTATTCACTTAGTAATTATCTTGTGTTCCTTGCTGAAAAGATTACAAGTAAACGACCTTTGATCTGGAGCTTTCCTTATACTGACATGGTCATGTGATCACAAATTGAGGCTGGAGTCTGATGGTGGTGTGTGCTCAACAGGTTTCAATTCCATCGAAAAGTTATCCATATTATGTTTTAAGTTAAATTAAGTTTAGTGAAAAATCGTTATACAGCTATCAAAAATACCTAAAATTACCTAGCGCCCGGTTAGCCTGATGTTGGACTGGTTCCAAAGATTAGAGATTGGTTGCGTCAAGAATGATTTCCAATTTAGATAACGTCATTCACCCAAATAAAGAGTTCGTGAAACAATCGACGTGTCCCAACACTGAATGAAAGACTTAATGTACGTTTATAATAAGAATGTATTACATGATACATTTGGTGGTTTCATTTTCTTACCAGGGTTCAGATCTTGACTGACCACTTTTAGGTGAGTGCAAAATGTGACTATGTGAAGGTAAATTGGGAAATGTTAAGACAGCTCTTGGTGCATATCAAGGAACCTATGCCTTTTAGAAAGTAATTTTAACAAAATGCCTTTTTAGAACAATACACTATCTCTAACTTTGATTCAGTGAATCAATAAAACAACGACAAACACAATGATATATTGTTCTTAATGGAAACACGTTGAGGCGGA
This sequence comes from Megalonaias nervosa, assembly GCA_016617855.1. Lineage (NCBI taxonomy): Eukaryota > Metazoa > Mollusca > Bivalvia > Unionida > Unionidae > Megalonaias > Megalonaias nervosa. The sequence goes on from JAECUM010029659.1 coordinate 34,664, forward strand.
GGATACTGAAGTATCTTATGAATACTAGTAGAAAAGGCTTAAATTTTAACGTGGCAGTGAACATACATGGGGAAGGGAAGAAACGAAGGATCTTATGTATGTAGATTCATGGACAAATAAGTATGACATGAAATCATGTTATAGCTTAGGGAAATAAAGAATTATTTTTAAATACACGAACTTCTCTGATATATCATTAATACAAACTTTTGTAACTGTTATGACGATAGTGCTTACATTTTAAAATATTATATGACGCTAAATACGTGCTACCCCCGATGCTCTCAGAAATCACTGCTGTCGACATTCTATGTATTCTTTGTTCAATTGAACGCAGGTACCAGAACGCATGTGGCTTTCAAAGGTAGAGAGGGTATTTGGTCTTTAAAAAAACTCATACACACTATCTAAAATCAGGAATTTCATGAAACAAATACATATCATGTTTCATACCATAATATATAAAGGCACTTTACGGTTTTCCATTTGTTTCTGTAACAAGTATGGTCAATACGTTACTTTAACAATATGCTTATTTTCAGGTTCAGCATATGTGATTGATTAGCTCCCAAACGTTTTCATAATTAATGACGGACTGACTGTGCACTAACTTGATTAAAAATAAAACATCCATAAGAGAAAAATTTCCATGAGAAATTTCCGAACATTTTCTGCTCACATTTTGTTATTTACCATACTCAAGGAATAATGGGAAAGTACCATTTTATCTGAAAATTAACTTTAGTTTCAAAGAATTATCAATACATTTGGAGTGTTTTCTCTTAGATCTCTTTGCATAGGGTAAATTCCTGTACATATGTGATAACATTTTTAATCTTAAATGGGAAAGTGTTTCATAATTTAATGACAGATCACATATTTATGTAACTTCTGCTAAATTCAAACATTAAAACTTTTTAACTGGACAGTTTTCACTTTTGTTATCAATCTATGGACGTAAACTAAACAACAGAAAATAGTGACAACATACAAGATTTGTAAATAAAACAAATAATTTATTTTGCCATAATAGAAAGTGAAAATTTAAACAGAACTTACAATATTGTGAATTAAATCCCTCATAGTCCAAAAAGTTCAATCACATAGTCCAAAAGTTTTAATCACATAGTCCGAAAGGTTTAATTACATAGTCCAAAATGTTCAATCACAAGTCCAAATGTTTAGAGTTCCTAATGACTTCCAGTGGTGTTCTGCGTGAATTATACTTTTGAAAATGCTGATATGCTAATAGCTAATGTGTCAAAAGTCTTGATGTATCACAATGATATAATCCAAAATGTTCTTGAATAAATTCACAATAATCTCAAAATAGTGGTCTAGTCCAAAAATAGTGGGCACTTTGTCCGCTGAATACTTTAAATAAATAAATCTAATCAAATTAAAATATATTTTAAATAAATAAATCCTCTCAAATTAAAAACTGAACACATCAATAAGACTGATTCCACTTTGGATGTTAAGATAGGAATTGGCAATTTTGAAGTAAACAAAATTAATATAACAAGATTGGAAACAATAATGGAACCAGGATTAGGGTCATTTTCCCATTAAATCTGTAAAAAAAAAAAAAAACTTGCTTCCAGGACATTCTTAATGTCTAAGAAAGATAACTAGACCATGAACGCAATATCTGCAAACATGTTTATCTCCAGTTAATAATGATCTTAATATATAAATTGAAAATCATAGACAAATATTAGCTATGTAACATTTATTTTGTAAGCAACAAGCTATTAGTCAGATAGGCTCCAAAACTCAATTACTGACAAAGGTCAACCACACAATGTGACATATATTCATGGAGAAAAGTCAACACAATATACAAACTAAATGTAAATTACAACTTTTAATAACCAGCTAAAAATCAAATTTAGAATTGTATGGGGTACATGTTTTAAATTTAAAGTGAAATAGAGTGCCAACTAGATTTTTTGATTGCCTCAAAAAGAGACCCCGTAATTTAGGTGGATGACAAATGTCTCCGTGTCAATCAAAAACCGTTCCCTAATTTACAATAATTTGACCAAGAGCGAAAGATAAAACTGTATAGGTAAGAATTAGACAGCTTATAAGCATGTGTCTTTTTATTTTCACTTGAAAAGTATGGTACAGTTTATTGGCAGATCAGCAAATAAAAAATTGAATTCATAATGTGATAAAAAAGTTATGCAACTATTGGAGTAATACACAAGATTGCTGCAATTGCGTAGTGGCATAAAATGTTATTCAATATACTCATGAAATAGTGTTTATGCTACTGACCTTTCTGAGGTTCTTGATAGATATTCCACTCTTCATATCTGTTCGATCTCTCTCAAAATACTCAGGGTCATAACCTGTGTCATTGTTACTGAAAACTCTCTGGTCTATCTTTTTACTGCACCAGTAGGATGGCTGCAAAATAATAAACTTTTCATTCATCCGAAGTTCAGCATGATAGTTCATTTCAGCTAGTGGTGGAGACAGATGTTAAAGGTAGAATTTATCTTCGCTCTGACAAATTAAAACGTTTTCTTTGTATTCTTTACTTGTCAACTTTGAACCATATTATACAGTGTATCACTGATTTCTAATGCTACATGTAGCCTCATTAATATAAATTTATGTTAAGTAAAACTAAAAGGAGAACTTAACAACCGCAACAATCTGCCAACAGTAATTGTTGACATATGAATACATAGCTGACTAATAATTTTAAGCAAAGGACAAATGATTCTCATTGCAAGTACATTTTGATGATTCTTTTTGACTTTTTTTAAACTCGTGCACATATAATACACATGTTAAATTATATTCGCATTAATGAAAAAAAAAATGCTATAATGGAATGTTGTTTTTTTTATTTTGTTTTATTTTTGTTCTTGTTGTTGTTGATGGGGTTTTATATGTGTTTCATCATTCGTTCTCTCAATCAATTGAACACATCAAATATAGTCTTACCAGGAAAGGAAAATAGAAAGGCTGCGCTACACCAAATTCCCCTGGGTGGACATTGTCCACATACATTGCAACAAGCATGTAGATTGCTGTGTCCACAAGCAGCATGATAATAGCTAACAGAAGGGTGAAGTTATCATCCACTACCCCTGGCTCATGGAAATTGCTCCATTGCGCTCCTGATCCTGGTGAAAAATACGTTAATAGATCAACCATTACAACTACCATATATTAAGAAGAGGGACCTATTCTACTATCGCAAGCTGCACCGGCAGATCAGGGTCAATTTTGTTTGTTTAACTAATTACTCCTAACAAATTGCACAAATCCATATATAAAGGCGCATTATGTGTCAGCAGATCTGAGTCTATGAAGTTTGCAGTTTTACTTCATTTACAAGTGATTATATACATTACTCACACGAATAATGTGCGGTGTGAGTTCAAAGTTTAGTTTCCTCTGGGAGGTGTTTTATTCTAAAAGCAGTCAATGCATTATTAAAGGTTTGCCCAGTTCTTTGCATAAAGTCAGCATTACAAAGTCCACCCTAAAGGTCATCTAGGCTCAACTTATGACCCATATATCATATAAGTTGCATGCCTGGCACCTTCTCCGTTCGCATGATCATGAGGGAAAATTATGAAGAAATGTCATAATATCAGATGTTTAACAGTTTAACCTAAATAAATTTGTCTCCAAATTTAAAATTTCAATAATGAAACAAACACTTCAAAACAAACAATTTAAATGAAAATTGAAGATGAAAAGCAAAACTATTAATATCTATCAGGTTTGAAATAATATATGAAACACTAATTCAGATTCAGCCACCCAAACAAATATCTGATGTTTACTCACGAATAAGCCTAAAAGTAGTCAAGTAGATACGCATGTGATTAGTGAGGATGAGACAATGATTTTCTAGATTGGTTTTAAAGATGAGAATGGCAATGTTTTCTTTTCTTTTCTCCGATCTGATCCATTTCATGAAAATGCACAAGTCTTGTCACACTCGAATTCCCATTGTCACGTTTGGGTTCGTACTAAAGAAACCAGTAAGGCCTGCGAAATGTTTTAAATTCCTTTGTGTCTGACACAAAATAGAAAAGGAAATGTGCTCAGAGTACAATCATGTCCTATCTTATCAGGTCTAGTTGAAGAAACCGATTGCAATCATGTCCTATCTTATCAAGTCTAGTTGAAGAAACCGATTGCAATCATGTCCTATCTTATAAGACACCGATTGCAATCATGTCCCATCTTATGAAGTCTAGTTGAAGAAACCGATTGCAATCATGTTCCATCTTATCAGGTCTAGTTGAAGAAATCAGTTGGAATCATGTCCCATCTTATCAGGTCTAGTTGAAGAAACCGATTGCAATCATGTGCTATCGTATCAGGTCTAGTTGAAGAAACCGATTGCAATCATGTCCTATCTTATCAAGTCTAGTTGAAGAAACCGATTGCAATCATATCCTATCTTATCAGGTCTAGTTGACGAAACTGATTGCAATCATGTCCTATCTTATCAAGTCTAGTTCAAGAAACCGATTGCAGTCATGTCCTATCTTATCAGGTCTAGTTGAAGAAAAGTAATGCAATCCTATCCTATCTTATCAGGTCTAGTTGGAGAAACCGATTGCAATCATGTCCTATCTTATCAAGTCTAGTTGAAGAAACCGATTACAATCATGTCCTATCTTATCAAGTCTAGTTGATGGAACCGATTGCAGTCATGTCCTATCGTATCAGGTCTAGCTGAAGAAACCGATTGCTAATCATGTCCTATCTTATCAGGTCTGGTTGAAGAAACCGATTGCAATCAGTTCCTATCTTATTAGGTCTAGTTGAAGAAACCGATTGCAATCATGTCCTATCTTATCAGGTCTAGTTGAAGAAACCGATTGCAATCATGTCCTATCTTATCAGATCTAGTTGAATAAACCGATTGCAATCATGTCCTATCTTATCAGGTCTAGTTGAAGAAACTGATTGCAATCATGTCCTATCTTATCAAGTCTAGTTCAAGAAACCGATTGCAGTCATGTCCTATCTTATCAGGTCTAGTTGAAGAAACCGATTGCAATCATGTCCTATCTTATGAAGTCTAGTTGAAGAAACCGATTGCAATCATGTCCTATCTTATCAAGTCTAGCTGAAGAAACCGATTGCTAATCATGTCCTATCTTATCAAGTCTAGTTGAAGAAACCGATTACAATCATGTCCTATCTTATCAAGTCTAGTTGAAGGAACAGATTGCAATCATGTCCTATCTTATCAGGTCTAGTTGAAGAAACCGATTGCAGTCATGTCCTATCGTATCAGGTCTAGCTGAAGAAACAGATTCCGGTCAAGTCAAATCTTATCATGTCTGGTTGACGAAACCGATTGCAATCATGTCCTATCTTATTAGGTCTAGTTGAAGAAACCAATTGCGATCGTGTCTTATCTTATCAGGTCTAGTTGAAGAAACCGATTGCAGTCATTTTTTCAAGTCTAGTTGAAGAAACCGATTGTAATCATGTCATATCTTATGAAGTCTAGTGGAAGAAACCCTTTGCAATCATGTTCTATCTTATCAGGTCTAGTAGAAGAAACCGATTGCAATCATGTCCTATCTTATCAAGTCTAGTTGATGAATCCGTTTGAAATCACGTCAAATCTTATGAAGTCAAGTTCAAGAAGCAGACTGCAATCTTAGTATATAAGGCATACTTGGCCAAGGGTCAAGATGCTATGATAAACCTCCAAGTGAAACAGAGGTTGTTCACTTACTTAAATTTTGAGTTGCAATAAGTGAAAATCAAGGCTATATCATCTAACCAAATATTAGTTTTTCTGATGTTTTAAAAGGCCATGCAACATTTTGCTTAATTGCATGCAGTCCGTCAAAGGCTTTCAAGCATAAATAAAGGTCAAACAAAGATCAAAAAGTTTAGTAAAGCATAGGCTATAACTCATTCCAATGGACAGATAACAATGTGAAATCTAACTTGTCCAAGGTAACTTAAATAATTCACCACTTATCAAATTTGGTTGGAGTGTATAATGTTCACACAAAAGATTAGTGATGCGGGACATTTGAGAATACAGTTTCCAGTTGATATTAAAGTTTCTGCCGAAGACATACTAATTCCGTGCATTTGCTTTATGTTTTTTGTACAGAACATTAAATATACAAGAACATCGTACATAAAAGCCAGACACAACGATGTGTGGAGGACCACTTCAGCAACATGTTTAGCATGAAACAGTTTAATTGTTACTTATGAGGGATAACATGCTACATAGATTAACAGATGATTATATGGTGTTACTCAGATTCTGAAATGTAGCTTGACAAATATGTGCTTGTAAATATACAGCAGTTACTGTGGAGCAGACAAAATGAATACATACAATACTTGTACAGTTAGATGAATAAGATGTATTGGCAGGTGCTTTGATTTATTTTTCTTCATGGATTGTTCACTTTTTGTGTAACAGGGCTGTTCATATTTTCAGCCATTGTGCATGAGATGAATGTTCAAATTTTGTTTTCCTTTGAGTACAACTAGGAAAATGGATCAGTCAAAAGTATCCGAGCATGAAAGATGTGAACTTTGATGAGGTGCGAGCTCTGAAAATCCATTAATTTTCATGTTGACACATGGATAAAGCCATCTTCATACACCCTATCCAACAATTCTACACACTCATGTATGTAAGAATTCATTTCAAGCAATTTCACTAAAATGGTAATGAGGACAAATAACATCGTGTCATATGCAACAAGGTAAGGAACAGAAACTTGTTAACGTTATGCCTTACCTTTTATCAAAATCTATTTACCAAGATGTGAAATAGAACACTACAAGATTTACCTGTTCCTTCATAGATGGCGATGGCCTTGACCCCAAATGCCATTGCAATGTTGGACAACAAACAAGAAGCTAACTTCTGACTTTGGGTCATTTTACTGTAGTATCCGTCCAGAAGATAGAACACACAGAAAGTCAAAAAGAA
>JAECUM010029661.1:0-50523 GCA_016617855.1 Megalonaias nervosa
CTGTCGCCGAAATACACACAGACAACTACACCATAAGCTCATATTCTAAAGAATAAACAATTGCCTTTAAATCCATACCAAGAATGCCTAAATCTAACTCTTATATCACCACCAAACGGAGACAGGAAAAAATGCTCTAAAAATAGACGGGGGACTACATTCGTGGGTACTGAACCGGAATTATTAATTGTGGCCTGATTCCATACAAGCACAGTTCTAATCGAGGGATTTTCGATTGTCGCCCTGTTATAGATTTAATTCTGCGTTGAAATTCATCATTGATTTATTCGATGTGATAACATCCTGTTGCGACGCTGACAACATTCCAGCAAATAATTCCCTCGTATTAGCGTATAAAACTAAACCAGATGGAACACCCGACTGGAATGTTGTCAGCGTCGCAACAGGATGTTATCAAAGCAGGATTCTGCATAAATATGAGCGCGGCGATTGTCAGGATTGCGTGTTTGTTGGTGCAAAGAAAATGACTGTAAACAAGACTGTTGTCGGAACAGTTTCTCAACAGTCCGAAGAGACTGCTGTAGAGAAGGACCAAAATACTGCACTTGGGGTATATGGCTCCAGCGGTAATGCCGAAAACGAGTCTAATTGCTTAGGCACTTGGAGTGTGGAAGAACTAAGAGAGTATCAACAGAATGATTTTTGTATAGGGTTTGTGTTGAAATTAAAGGAATATTTTCAGCTTTTTTACTATATTCATCAATTATTTGCATTTTATCTTTAAATTTGTCATATTCTCCACGTTCCTACTAGCGAGCATTGTTAAGATTTCGATGTTTCTCATCAACATTATCTATTACAAAATTTTTAAGTTCTTCATCTAGTTTTTCCTTTGATTTTTTAAGGAAATTTTTTTTCGATGTCCAGTCCTAAAATATAAGCTTTGGAAATATCTTTATTTTCTTTAGCAATTTCTTCTTGACGTATCCTTTTTCCATCAGTTCTCCTTTCTATTTCTTCAGGATCACCAATTCGCTCAACAAAGCAACGCTTCGTTGTCCTTCTTCAAGTAGTCCTCGCTAACATTGTTCTTTTAATTTTTTTATATCTTCCGGTAATACTTTGTCGATGCCGGGTTGTTTGCCAAGTACAGACTCGGTGATCGGTTTAAAGAGTCTTGCAGTTTCTTCCGCTGTTTGTTGTTGTCCAGCACATTCTTACTCAACTTTTGTCTTGTTGCCACATATTTCTTTAGTGCCTTATCCATTATTGTAAATAAAACATTAATTTTATACTTCTTTACAATCAAACAACTTGTCAATTCCAGGTCGAAACATATGCTTGGTATCTCTGGCAAATTTATTGAATAAGAAAAAACTGTGAGTACCATGAGCGGCCTCTTGCCTCATGATACAGCTCAACATATTTGTCCTGGAAACATCATTGTTTTAGTGATATATTCTGCACGTTAATATTGTCCAGTCCGTTAAACAATATAAAACAGCCAGTATTTCTTCTGATAAAACGATTGACGTTATAAAAACCTTGGGCAAGATAAATTGCATTACATATTCGATTTCTTGATAATGAAACATAAGATTTAATCTTATCCATTTCAGGATTACTCACCGGGATATCATCAAAAACAAAAATCGGATGTTCGTCCGAGTCTAGTTTGGCAACAGCAGAAAGATCTTCAGGTGTTCTTATAACAAATATATCTTTGCCAGCAAGTTCATGTTTTAGTTTTTCATTGTACTTGTTTAGTAACTCGTATTTGTCTTGCCGAGGATTGATCGTGTAGATATACACTCGATCGTAGTTGAATATGTCGTTGAGTAGCAAATTCATTAACAGGTTTGTTTTGCCAGATCCAGTACGTGCAACTAACAGGTAATGACAATCTGGTAACTCAAAATTGTGTTTATTTTTTATTACTCGTTCTGTGTCAAAGTTTATTATGCTTATCATATAACATGTGCACAAAATTTTATCCTGATAATTTTATCAGCAGCATACAGTAAACATGAGTTACTTCACAAAATGTGGTATGTTAGTAAGTGGTTCATCAGGTGAAACAACAGCAACTACAACAGATGTTGATCTAACAAATTATCTCAAGAAATTCGGTGACATAATGACCGGCAACCTTATCATGTCAGGACAACGAGTGTTAGATCTAGAAACAACGTATCATCCTGTCAACGTCAATGACATACAAGCCGTTAGTTATAATCAATTAACCACAGATGTATCTGAAAAACTTTAAATTGTGGCAGCATAATGACCGGCAACATCAACATGAGCAATAATAAGATAACAAATATCAGCACATCATATCCGTACAACAACTTTGATATCTCACAAGCGGTAAGTTATAATCAGTTTACCACAGCAGTATCTGATAAACTTCCACTCGCAGGTGGGATAATGAATGGTGACATCAGTATGACAGGTAAACGAATAATAAACCTGAAAACAACCTATCCTCTATCTGATCAAAATCTTTCTCATGCTGTAAGTATCAACCAACTTAACACGGTAGCAAATTTAAAAATAAATAAATCTGGTGATTATGTACCAGGTACTATTTCATTTATCAACGGTTGTAAGATAACAGGACTACCAACAGACTTTACTCCGAGAGGAGAATCAGATGCAATATCTTATGATCAGCTGAAAGGATCATTAACGGCGTACCTGAAACTTGCTGGAGGATCAATGACAGGTCCGTTAGATATACAACACACAACTTGATAATACTTCACTGTCCAACGACAGATGGGTAGCAATCGTAATATTTGCAAGACAAAATTTTGTGATAAAATCTGGCGACACAATGACAGGTAATCTTGACATCGGCGTCAACAAGATAACATCAACTGAGTCTCCAACAATATCAGATCTAACAAACAAGAACTACGTCGATGATATGATCACTGGTTATACCGCAATATGAGTAGCAAAATACGGAGACACAATGACAGGCACGTTAAAAAAGGAATCAAATAAAATAACAACATATAATCCAGTAGCCGCATTTGATTTGAGAAATAAGCTGTACGTCAACGTGGCAACAAATAATTATGTTGCTGTTGCAGGTACAGCAGCTGATGCTCTTTAAGTTAAGCGAACAGTAGGTACAATCACAGGAGCGATCAACAAGGTAGCAAATAAATAACGTCAACAAAAGTTCCTGTTGCTGTATCTGATCTTGTAAATAAACTTTATGTTGGTAGTGTTGTTGGCAGCACAAAACGAGCTCGCAGTAACGTCGGTTATATTCCACATCTTGTTGATTCGACGGATAATCGTTGGGATTTGTTGCAACGGCACCAACACAATATCCTGGAAATAATCCAAATAATGCTTTCGCATTTAACAGCGTCATATCTGGAGGTCCCGAGTGAACAACATATGGAGAAACAATTAATTTTTGGATACAAATACAATCTCCATCAGCTGTTGCAATTTGGATGTTTCATTTGCGAGGACGATTAAATGCTGGTGTCGGCCGCATTTAGAACTCTGTACAGCGCAACAGGTATTTATATCTCAACAAGTCAACAGTTTACTATCGCTGATGCTAACGCGGTTAACAAGTACCTTTACTTTTGGATATATGTTGTCAACGCAGAAAATCCTTACCCTAGTTTGACAATGTTTCAGCTGTACGCGATTGATGATTTATTTTAGATGTAATTTATAAATGCCTGTTGATCCTCCGTCGATAAGAGTTTTGAAAGAGTTTTACGATGTTCTATTTAATCCTGGAATAGAAATATTGGTGGTATCTAATATTGATAAACTAGATCCAGAGAGCAAGAATGAGGCACGAGCAGCAAGTATAATTGCTAAAATGAAAAGTTTAGCTTTAGAATTAGCTGGTTTAACAGATCACGAAGACAATTTTATCAGAGTTGCAGGTATGAGAGGTCTACAGCTAAAAAAAAGTTATCCGAAAATTTGATCTTATCAGTAAATAATTACGGTTGATGATGAGCTAAAAAATGTTACGTTAATAAGACAATAGTTTCTCATGGAAACTTTATCAAAATGTTAGAACCAAATTCTCTTATCAGCGGTAAAATAAATATGTACTTGTTCTGTCGTGATGATGAGAGTTATATCATAGCAAAAGCTGAGACGTTAAAATTATCTCGAGAAATCTCCAGCAATTTTTAGTGAAATATCAGATATAAAAATTGCTAGCAATTACATAGTAAAATATTGTGTGAAATATATCAGTAGTCTTGCATAAGGGGTGTTTCTGGATCAAACCCTATTTTGTTTGACGACGGCGACGATTCAATAACATGTCCTCGACGGGTAAACGTTATGAAATAAACTTTGTTGTTTCAACAAAGTTGTTTTCGTACTTGTTTAGACAAATTTGAGGGGGCCATGCGGGGGTGGGTGGTAAAAATTATGTTTTCATCCAATGCAAACTAGGGTTTTGGGCCAGCAACCACTAGAAAAGGACTACTTGTATCAGTGACATATTTTGCAGCATTAGTAGCGTAGTAGTAACAATACGGTTACTATAAACACCGAAATACACTGAAAAACCGAAATACACACCGAAATACACTTGTATTTACATGTTCTCGGTGTATATTTCGGTGTAAACACAGGAAATATGATTTGTTTTTATTTGAATAGTATTACAGAGCAAAATAAAATGTGACTGGAGCGATTTTGATACGAATTATTTACCTTTTTCCTAGTTAAAGCAACTCATCAAACGGTCGTACTTTATTAACAAGTATCATAAACAGCGGTCCGGAAATGGTATAATAAAGACTGGTCGTTCCGGAATGGAGGTAATCTCCGGAACGGACGGTTTAAGTCGATTTAGTTCATATTGTTTTAAGTGGTTTAATTCATGTTCTAATTGACTGCACACACCTTTATTGTCTTCCCTTCGATCCCACTTCTTATTCAGATTAAGAAAACAATAGTTTTTGAGTTGCTGAAGTCGGAATAGACAGTGAAAGTCGGTTTAATGCAGCTTTGAAGTCGCTTAACTCATTTTCGATTTTACTGCATTCATTTCAACGAAAAGTTGGGCACAAAAGGACTCTAATAAAAATATTGATTTAAACAATCGCAAGCGCATGTTGGCATGTAAGTCCTATTCCCGAAAGGACCCCATTTGCTGTAAGAACCTATAGACGTTCATTGTTAAAACAATGTGTTAAATGATATGGAAAATGATTTAATAGACATTATAATTTCATTTGTTAAACAAAATTATGGATTGCAACTGATAATAAAACTTGGTGGATCCGTTTTGCATAAGGGTAAGTCCTTTTCGCGAAAAGAATACCATTCTGTAAAAGGATCGTTTTTGGAAATACTTTATATACAACAAAAATATATTACATGTCATGTATAACGAATTACTAAACAATATCATTTAATTCGTGAAATATAAGTATCAATTGAAACTGAAAATCAGTCACAATAGTCGGTCAATATATAATTTTAGATGAGCTTTTCATAGCTTGTCGCAATATTTGTGTAATTTTTCATAACCTTTTGTAAATTTTTGTAGCTTTTCGTAACTTTTCGCACGTTTCGCATTTTAGTCATATCGTAAAGATAAATAGATATCTGGATGAATACATATTGTTTGTCGTTATTATTCTACAAGTAAATACATTGATCGAATTTATATGATTCCAAGATTTTAATTAGAGTCTATTTGTGCCGAATTTTTCGTTGAAATGAATGTACACGTTTGCGACACTTTTATAATTTTCATGTATCTCTCTATGTATCCATCTATATATTCTGTCCAATCGATACATTATTAATTATTATATTCTTTTAAATTCATTAACCTATGAATTTCAAAGCCTACTTCAGCTCATGTTATGTACGAAATCCCCATTTGTAATTGCAATTGACGAAGATTCTTAAAATCATTGATGCCTCCAAAAACTGAATCAATAAACTAACGAAATTTATTATTGTTAGGATCCGCTAAAAAATCTGTGTATTTGTCATAAACATCTGACGAAGTATCATTTTATCGTTTATCTGTTAGTACCTCATTTTTCTTTAACCAAGTATATGAATATGAAAGCGGTTACTATAAACACCGAATTAAATAGTAAAGAGTAAATAATTCATATAAACTTGAATAAAGGTTTATTTTGCTTTTTATTATTATTCAAACAAATAAAAACGAAACGAAAGATTAATGTATGAGCTGTGATAAATACTGCTAAATGATCCAAACTTGATCATTGAAAATACTTCTGTAGAGATTTTGTCATAAACAGGCTGTGGTGTGTATAATTTGAATCAGGCAGATGATTGTTATCGGTTGGATTTATTGGAATATATCAATGAAAACAAAAATGATTAACGACAGACGGTCGACTTATTATTTATCATACAAACACTTATTATTTTCGCAAGGAAGTCAACACTTTCCAAACAAATGGCCCTTTCTCATTAAAATGCACCTCGTCTGCATCATAGTCTTTTGGGAATCTAACATTCGGTCTATTGAATCCAACATTCAACTTCAGAAACAGTTTACTTATTTTAGTGTCTTAGGGCATTAAATGAACTCATCAATTCCGAATCCTTTATGAATATTGCCCGTTCACATACTTCCAGGAAGACTTCTTAACACCTTAACAATCAACTGTCATATTAACAAAAGTAGCATATAAGTACGTTTCAATATTACCAAATATTGGGAAACCTTTAAAACAACAATTAAATTAAATACTCTTTATTTATCAAAAACTGTATCATTAAAAGTTAAAGTAAATATATAATGTTATGTCGGAGAGTACTTTTGATTCTTTTCACTTTCATTCTGTGTATGTATTACTACGATTCTCACTTGATGGTATCTGTCGAATCAAGTACGACCTAGTGACGCCATTGCATTAATTTAGCTATAACAAAGAAAAAAGTAAATAATTCGTATCAAAATTGCTTCAGTCATATTTTATTTTGTTTTGTAATACTATTCAAATAAAAACAAATCATAATTCCTGTGTGTACACCGATATATACACTGAGAACATGTAAATACAAGTGTATTTCAGTGTGTATTTCGGTGTATTTCGGTTGTTCAGTGTGTTTCGGTGTTTATAGTAACCCGTAACAATAGTAGCAGCAATAGTAATAGCAGCATCAGTCGTCACAGTATAAGTAATCTTTTGCAGTAGTATTGGTAGTAACAGCAAAAACGTAGTAGTAATATTATGTGGAAAGCACAACAAGCCTAAACCTTGGTACGTATAGTCCACCATTAATACCTAATCTTTTTGTTCATTACTTCTCAGCAATGATTGGTTGCTTTTGTTTACACTTACAGTAACAAGACTTCGGCTGGACGATTTATACACTAGTGTTTGGTATTGCAGGGAATACGCTAATTTGGAAACATACATTGTAAGGTATTATACAAATTCTGTAAGTATCAATCAACTATTTACATTAATAAATTACGAGTGTTTTGTATAGCACCACAAAATTATATATTAACAATAGTTTTGTTCACAACTGTGGAAACTCCTAATGAGTCAGTATATTAAATCCTTTGTAATCACGTTGTACTAACTGCCAATTGTTGCATTTATTCATATCAAGATATATGAACGCTCCGAGTTGTGTACATAATGGTACCTATGTAATTTATTTCAAAGTTACATTGTTTCTCATACCTCCATTACCGAATATGGAGATAGTTATACAATGACACCTAGGTCATTACCTGCGCATATTTGTACAGTGACAAAATCAATTCTATTTTGCGCACGGCTGGAAGTATATTGTGAGCGGGCTTGTGAGCAAAAACATTCATACATTGATCATTTAAATCTTACAGAGAGATCCATTTTTTAGTGAGTCATTGGTGTAAGTACTAAATGCAGTTTTCTCTTACAAGATCATTTAATTTAAATAACGTTGTGTATTTTCTACGAATGTGATCATAAGGAAGTAAATATCATGTACACGTCGTTACCTGTAACTGTGAGTCAATTATGTTAGGCTAAGTGTCTTTAGCAGAAATCGTCCACGTAATTTACGCCAACCACTTAGGTCCCCATCCATATTTAGCTAGCAGATAACCTCCACATCCACAATATTTACAACCACCACTAACCTCCCATTCATAGTATTTATGCCAGCCACTACCCTCCCATTCATAGTATTTATACCTGCCACAAACTTCTCCACCCACAGTATTTACACCACCAGTATTCACAGTATTGACACCAACCGCCCCATATACAATATTTACGCCCAGCGCTGTTCTCCCCGTCCCATCAAAAATGTATGTACTACTTTCTGATATAAGCATTACAAATCTTGAATCACTTTGAGGCCCCACATAAAATCACCAATCAAATATATATTTAACACATGTAATCCCGTTCATTCTTCTATGTGTTGGTGATGTATATGTGCAATTGCACTTTATATTATGATGACTCTCTAGCTTTGCTCTATGTTAATATTAAAATAGCAAATAATGTTTGATGAAATAAGTAGTAGTAGTAGTAGTAGCAGTAGTAACATCATTAATCTCATCAATAATATGATAGTAGCAGTAGTTGCATTAAAGGAGGAACAGCAGTACAGAAGTAGCAATAGATACTGTAGTTGCAGCCCCATTATCAGATGGCATAGCAGTAGCAGTAGTTGTAGTATTGGTAGGCGAAGTAATTCCTGTAAAATCAGAGACACTGAAAAGGCAAGAGAGAGAGAGAGAGAGAGAGAGAGAGAGAGAGAGTCGCTGTGAGGGTGGTGAGGAATGGATATAGCTTACATCATTCAAGAAAAGCACTGGAGTTTCTCGATAATATTTGAACTTTTTTATTTTCATATTTATTGTATCAGCCATATTGTGAGCATAATGAAACCCGATAAATGAGATATGCATATTCTAAAGTAGAACACGTCCATCACTATCCTTCCCATCCAAAGAATTTACACCACCACTAACTCCCATCCACAGTATTTGTATCGGCTACAGTCCTCCCAATTTACAGTGTTTACGATAACCATTAACCTTTCTAATCTTCCCATCCACAGTATCTACACCCACATGTACAATATTTACAGCCACCATCAACTTCCTAAATAAACAGACACAATTATGTAAAATTTGCTGGTAGAATTAATGCAAATCATTAACCCCTCCAGCGACTCACAGTATTTTACCAAACAAATAGATAAAAATGCATATTCACGTTTATCCCCGTATGTTTTGGTGATCTATATATGCAATTGTACTTCATATCATCGTTTCGCTATGTTATTATTACAACAGGAAATAATCTTTAATTAGTAAATGCGTAGAGGTAATAGGGCAAGTAATGGTATCAACTGCATCTAATCATCAGTCATTGGTAGTAGCATTAGCTTTATTAGAATATAGAAGTAAGAGCAGCAGTACAGAAGTTGCAATAGATGCAGAGAGAGAGAGAGAGAGAGAGAGAGAGAGAGAGAGAGAGAGAGAGATGGAGGGTGGTGACGGTGACGGTAGGAAAGAATGGCCATATGCTACAGCATTCGAATAAGAAGAAATGCCATCGCTGGAGTTTGTCCTCATTATTTGAAATTATTCATATTTCACATTTTACTCTATCAGTCATAGTGTCTACAGACACCACTCCGGTGGCCTAGTGGTTACAGCGTCCGCCTCGGATGCGGGAGGTCCTGGGTTCGATCCCCGGTCGAGTCATACCAAAGAGTCACAAAAATGGTACTAACAGCTGCCTCGCTTGGCGCTCAGCATTAAGAGGTTAGTGTTAGGACTGGTTGGCCTGGTGTCAGGATAATGTGACTGGGTGGGACATCATGCTACATGTCTGCGGCATGATGCCCCAGTGCTAGACATCACTATAAACAGCCACAATGCAGACATCGTAGCGATATGACTGAAAAATTGTTAAAGCTACGTTAAAAATCATAATCACATCACATCACATAATGTGTACAGAATTCAACCCGATGAAAGAGTTATGCATATTCTAAGTAAAGTCATTGGCAACGTGCCAGGTGAGGTCAACTTTAATGATTTATCTTGTGTTTTTAAGTACTTCAGGAATTATCTGTTATCAATGGTTGGTTTTGTGTATAACAAAAGGATATTGTCTGGGCAAATTAGACAAGTGTTTGCCAATAACACAGAATAGACTAGACAACTTGGGATACGTACGTAAGGAGCTGAGTACCGAATATTACAGTTTGTCACAACTAGGTTATTGAATGCTTGAACGTTATCCAATGATACGTACATCATTGAATGCACAGACTTGTACAGCGACTAACGTCTGTTATTTTTGCTTCCAAATCTACAGTTTATGCTAACCACTATGCTTTCTAATCTTTCCATCCAAAGTGTGTACATCCACTAATAACATCCCCATCTACAAAAAACACTCACCATTAACTTCCCAATTACACACACAAACACAATTACATACACGTTCCTGTTGTAATCATCGCACATCTTTAACATTTCTGACGCCCTCAAGATTTCAACAATCAAATATATAAAAGATGTGTATTTTCATGTATTCGTATGTGTTGGTGATTTATATAGGCAGTAGTACTCCATATCGTCGAGATTTGCTACCTTTTCTCTATGTTATTATTAAAACAGGAAATATTGTTTAATGAAAGAAATGATTAGAAGTTATACAATTAGTAGCGGTCGCAACAGCAACAGAATTGGTCTCATCAATAAAATGGTAGTATTAGTACGTGCATTATAGCTTAGAATTAGGAGCAGCAGAACAGAAGAAGCAATAGATACCGTAGTTGCAGCCGCATTATTAGATGTCATGATAGTAGTAGTAGTAGTAGTTGTAGTAGTAGTAGTTGTAGTAGTGGTGGTAGTAGTTGTAGTATCAGGAGGTATAGGAATCCCATTAGGGTTATGAGCACTGGATATACAGAATAAACAGACATAATCCTGCTAGAGATAGTGTTAGAGACAGAGAGAGGCTATGAATTCGTTATATCCAGGTATGGAGAATTAAGGTCATTTACTTTTGTATAGTAATGGTTATCATTCAAGACCATACATTACCACTGTCCTTCCCCGAGAAATTACAAAGTCAAGTACGTGATACCTACACTTAGATCCATATGTACTTCTCAGTTTCTAGGTATTCATTATGCTTCACAGTATTTGTTGCTTCACTCGATTAATGATATAGAAGATTTACAAGTTTAGTGCTCTAATAATGTTAGTTGAACTGTCTTTCCAATCTTTCAATATTCTTTCTTACATAACAAATTGTACTTGCAACTTTTAAGACATTTGTTTTACAAACAAGCTACATATAAAGTAATAGCAATTATGAATTTGAATGGAATAAAGCTAGAATTTTGATCCTGACTTTTGCAGCTCAGTCCCTAAGTCAGCGGTGTGTTAAGTTGACAGCTATCATCACTTGGGATCAATAGATGTGAACCACAATCTGTAACAGCAATACCATGGCCACAGAAAGTAGTAAAGACATTACCTGCCAGCTGGTTAATATCGGCACTCTGATACTGGAACGTAAGTGATAGATTGTTTTCACATATATACAAATCACCGTTTGAAATAAGACAATAAAACATACATTTTTGTTTTCTTATGGCTCTTTTCGGTGTACTAAATGCAGTAGAGGTAGAGAATATACCATCGTGAAACTTTCAATAAGATTTGAAACTGATTGATATCGCCGCATCTCATTTGATACTTAAATTATCGAATTTAATGAAACCAGTCTGCAAATATCTTCACACTCTTCATACAGGCTGGAAAAGCAATGTTTTCTCGGAAAACAAAACCGATTGGACAAACATAAAAACCGGCAGTGCTCAATATGGAATTACTAAGCAATATTAAAGTATAATATAAATCGTATTGTGTTATTGCTTTAAATCAAAAGGAATATAATAGAACTGCACATATTGATCTTATTGCCAAAGAGTGACTGGTTCCTGCAAACTTTCATACCAAGTGACAATTTTAACGGAAACTAGTCACCTTATTGAAAAGATCTAAATTCTCTGTTGCTATTGAAATTAACAAAATGATAACTT
This sequence comes from Megalonaias nervosa, assembly GCA_016617855.1. Taxonomy (NCBI): domain Eukaryota; kingdom Metazoa; phylum Mollusca; class Bivalvia; order Unionida; family Unionidae; genus Megalonaias; species Megalonaias nervosa. Next base: position 12,043 of record JAECUM010029661.1, read on the forward strand.
CTCGTATATGAATTTAATATTTAGATAAATTTGTAAACCTAAGCAATGAATCAAAATATAAAGTTCTAACAGGTTAATGAAAAAATCTATAATATATCAAGATTTGCCATTAGGAAGGAGACACAGATGACTTGTATGCCCATTTCTGTTTAAGACGTCCACTCGTCTATATCCATACCTTCGGCCCCATCCCACCCCAACCCGCATCAGCATCACCTCATCCACGCCCTACCTCTACCCTCAATCAACAGCAGACAGCTGGGAAGAATACAAAATTTAATTTGTTAAAATTAGATTGCGTATCAGAAGAATGCTTCTTGATGAGCAAACTGGTCTGCGTCAACCCTCCTCTATTTCTTTACACCTTAATACAGTACTCGGCACCTATTTGTAGCCCCTGTCAAAGACATAAGTGCCCATATTCATAATAATAAGTAGCATATACACACGCCGTTCCTACAAGGTGTAATGCATGTTGGTACTTATTTTTTTAATGGATCTCTAGTTTATACCGTCACCGAGGTCAAGCCAAAGGTAAAAGTTCACCTTATTAAAATCTGTTTGACTTAATGAAGTCACCTACTTGGTGCAGCATTTGTTTTACTATATCTTCCTTATTAAACAATTTCTATATATATATATATATATATATATATATATATATATATATATATATATATATATATATAAAATTGTAAATGCTGAATACGATTCCGACATTAGAGCAACGAATCATTGTAGTTACATTTAATTAAAAAACAATAATACAATATACCAAATATGTCAGCATATATCACGATTAGTGAATTTTCTAAACTCCCACTGTGATAAATGCGAATGCAAATTGTTGTGCTGCGATCAATCCGTAGGTCTATTTCTGCATGGGAAAGGTCACCCATCCGTCCGTCCCAAATTTGTTTTTAGCTCGATAACACAAAGACTATAAGTTATAAAACATCAAACGTAAATCTTAGCCACACCACCTTCTTATAAGGGAAATTTGTTAAGTCTTTTGCAAAATTATCGGCAGAAATGGAACTTTTATGGATCTTGTTTCCTCTTGAAATCTAGGTTTAAGTCGCCAAAATGTTGCCGGAACAATATATTCACAATCGTGTGGTGATATTGACATGCGACTCTTAAATGTAATCCATACGTCTGTCTGTACATCTCTGTGGGTGTGCTGTGTGAAATAGTGTGCTGCTCTACTCTCTTCACCCTCACCCACCCAGTCACATAAGAGTGGATGTTTTGCCCAACTGACCCTCTTTGTGACCCTACCACCTGTCTTCGTCTCTAACCCTATAACATATTTAGCCCGCAATTGATCATTTGTATGTTTACCACTTTCAGTTTTGCACACATGTGATCAGTCATGGGTGTAGAGTCTCGTCCAGATGAAAACAAAGTCCCCAAAGTTTTTCCAAAACAAGGCGAAATCCGCCATTTAATAATGCTGTTCTTATCTGCTGTGATTGTAGAAAAGAAATCCTGCAGAGTATGCTTATTTCCGGCAATGGGAGTGATCAATACACACTGCTAATGTGTTTTCGATCAAAACTTGAGTTTTTCATTAGACTTGATCTGCTGTAAATCTGCGATTTTTCTTATTTCTCAGTTGGTTTCATATATATCTTTCTTCAGAACTGTTTCAAATTGAACTGCACTAATTAGTGTACCTTCGATTGAAAGTGAGTACAGTTTATTGGTCGTATTTGGGCTGCTCTGTGTGGCCGCAAGTAATTCGGAATAGATGCTTATTCTGGAATGCAGCCGCATCGAAAATCTCACCACCAGGGAAACCAATTACTATCGATATAGTTCCGACAATAATTCCAATTTTTGTACCGACAACAGTTGATGCTGTTGTGATTACAGTCACACAAAGACTCACAGCTGCTGCCGCATCATGCCCTCTAATAGCATCTACGATCAAACACGTGCGTTTGTATTTCATGATCACCATGATTCTCATGGTAATTTCATTTCGCAGCTGTTGCTCCGCTTTGATTATTTTTTTCACCGGTAAGATTAGTATACTTCATAGCTTTTCTAATAATAATGCAATCGCGTATTTTAATTGATGACAGACAGACCGTTTCACGATTCATCTTCATGCGCGGGCGCAATACGCAAATTCACTTCTAGTAATTTACCCTTTCTTACTTGCACAATTGTCATACAATTAAAAAAAGAAACTCTGCCTCGCGAATACTTAGAGTTCCTTCGATTATGCGTTTGGTGGATTGGCATCACGATCATTTAAAAACACCTCGATTACGCTAGCAGATTTAACTGTAACCCGAACATGTGCATTTTGTCGAATGACAGTCGGGTTCTTTTTTGTCTCAACTTAGTCAATGTTGATATAAAATATTCGTTGGCAAATATAACTGGGGTGGATACATCGGTAAATGCCACTTCGCCATTGTAGAAACGCTCCCAGAGTATTCAGATACCTGGTGCTGAAGTCAAGGCTTGAGTATTTTTGCGTGCACGGGCAATGATTCCAAGCTGGACGCGAGTTGCTAGCGATACAATGGGTGATTCCAAGGTTCAATTTTTACTTTTCCCTTAACAAAATTATAAGATAGTTCATACGAGGATTTGATAACACCATTCTGATTCAGATATTCATTGTAAACTGGAGCAAACATTTGTTATCGATGTTAACATCTGCTGCCATTTGGTCCAGCACTCTGACGGAGGTAAAGTTCGCAACTTCATCACATCTGTCTGGTTGCAGCACGTATCTAATAATGATAAAGTCTAATCTTCAATACAAACACCTAAGACGGTTAACCATCCGTCCGGATAAACGTTTCTTCCACCGTGATTATGGATGCATATCATGCAACTGTGTAAGAATTAAAATTATCTCTGGACGGACACTCAATAAATGACATTAGTATTTGCGTACCAGTTTTCTACCAGTTTTCCCTCAACATCGAATAATGCCTCACATGGAAGGAAAAAGCTAAATGCGTCTTGTACTTGCAATTCTGTTTTTAATTGATTGAGGTCCCTGGCTGGATATGAGTAATACTAGGAATCTCTCTTGCTTTGATTAACTAACACTGGCGCTCCCATGTCAAATGCCGGATGAAATATATCTTTAAACTGTACCATTGTTAATACTTCTAGTTCTCATTTATATATCATTGAGTTTCCTTAGTACCACTGCATGGCTGCTTTAACACTCATGTCCGAATCCACTCCCCAGTCCCAGATTTGCAATTGATGGTAATGTAATATGAACTTTTTTAGATGCTGCACATGTTATTAATCGACGTAATTGATCTCGAAATGACTGACCTACCAGCGAATCCAGTTGTTTTAATCGATCCACCGTATCACCTTTAATACTATGCTAATAACTTGTTTAGCGATGTGTGCAGCGCGCGATTATAATTTTGCAAGTCCTTCTGATGCGCCTGCAAATAATCCACGAGCCCAGTTCCGTAATACGTCATGTACACAGGTATTCCTTCGTTAACTACGAGAGTGGGTTTTACACGTTCTCTCACGACTGTCATTGTAATTGTTATTAAATGCCAGGTCGATCCCTAATGTACAGTTGTATTGTCAATGTTTCAGTGCTCAGATCAACAACGTGTCCGTCTTAATCCACGAAGAAAAACGAATTTGAGCTAGGCTATTATTATGCCACAGAAGATACACAGGTGCCGCGTGGGTAATCGTTATGAAATCACCTCGTTCCACAGTTGGTGAAAACCCAACAAAATATTGCTCTTAACAACTACGCCTGTCGTTTCAGACTGGCTTTCATAACTATCACTGATGGCGTTCCAAGTAAAACTGACTTGAGTTGTTGAAATAATTCTCACAATGTCAGGCCATACATGTTATTCGGTCCCTTGAGGTCTGCATGCAAAAGGGTACACATTTTAGGGAAGATCTTTGAGCAACCCAAAATCTGTTCGCAGCTATCCGATGTTAACCATATATTGTGGATATACAATGACAGTAACGGAGCTGAGTGTTGGCTCGTGTTCATGAATATAGATTGGATTCCTTGCCAGTCAACAAGGAAATTCTTGCTCTAACCTCATCTTTGATTGGGTTAATATCATACGCGCCTGTAGGAAGTTCAATAGTATGCAAGGTGGCATCATTATCTGACGAGCAAAAAATAAATGTGTTATTTGCAGGCAAACCAACAAACATTTGGGATCGAATATTAGGTCAACTGTAATACGCTTGCATCGATGTAAGGCGATGTCAAGCGTGCTTGAGTCACCAGGAATCGCCGGTGCAGAAAAAGTCACACTGAATTCTCTTTTGGTGGATGAGATGGCGATCATTGAGGTAACGCTCTGGGCCGTATTTACAACCACACTACTGCATTGCTGCATATATTTCACACAAAACACGATGTGTATCACTCGGGGCGTCTCCCCACGCAGCGTCACAATTGTTTCAGGACTCATCACCGGTGTTGTTTATATCATGAATATCTTCAACATGTCCATAATATCATTAGTAAACAAGCTCTGTAAAAACGATGCAGCTTCTTTGATGTCTTTTGGCGAGTTGTTGAGCGCACGAGTCAATCCTACGAGTATTTCTAATCGATCAGCAAGATCGTTAGGGTAGCATAATCTACTAAAGGCCTATATTTCTTTTACGTTTTTGTTATTTTTCTTGTTGTTGCTGTTCTTTTCTTTTGAACTGTTCATATCTTGTGAAATCCTCGTTTGTTCATTTCATGATGCCTTCTAGAGGGAGTAACGTTGTCTCTTTCATTGGTTCCGTAACAGACGCAGATGCGTATTTATGTTTTTGAATATGGAGCTACTATAAAATTTTGTATAAAATTATCTACATATGGATTATCCTTTTCTGCACCTATACGTTTATAGATGTTAAGAATGTTTCAATCTCCGGCCACATAAAATCACTACTGCTTAATCTGCTTTGTATGACGATTCAGGCGAGTGTTTTTAAATGTAACTACGGCCTTTATTCGTTGGTACTTTTTTTTACAAAATATTCTCAATCAATTGCCTTTTATTAGGTGCGAAAGAGCAAACGTACTACAAGATCATCATAGATTTCCGGCCTCGCTAGTTCTTTGTTTACTGTTGTTGTTTTTTTAATATCGATTAACAATTGGGTTGTTTTTCTTGTGGAATATGGATAAGCGCCTCTTCAACATCTTCTTTGACTTCAGCCATTTTCACCGAGAAGTATGTAATAGTATCTGCAGCTGCTCATGCTGTACGTTTAATACATTTGGTATGTTTAGCTATTTTACTAACTGGTCCCATTTTTCTTCTGTGCCAGTTAGTGCTGCCACCCTTTCCACTGTTGTTTATGTGGCTTTTTGATAGCCTTTTTACGTTTGGCTATCTTACGAACTGGATTAGGTACCTTCTCTGTTCCAGTAAGTGCTGCCACTTCTTCCGCTGTGGCTGTTGTGGCTTCTTAATCTCCTTGTCACGTTCGGCTGTTTCGTTTGTGGGTTTAATCAGCGGCGCACATTTTTATTCAAACCCCGTTGTGAGATCTTTTGTGAAGTCTGTCGCTACTGTAACATATGTTTGCGGCATTCTATCACATTTTGAAGCATTGCTGGGCAGTTTCATATTCTTCCATTGTCTCACTGCTGGACGTTTTCTTTGATATGAGAAAACTCTACGGGTCCTTTGTGATCCGCGCAAACATGTTACGAAATTCACTCCACGTGTGATGGGCGGCATACCAAGATCAATTAATGTTTCCAAGACCATTTTCGTCAATGCCACGAAATATCATTAACATCTTACAGTTATCATGGATCACTTTAGGCTCTTGTGCTTATCGTTGAGTCAAATAATTCACGTGTGTGTTTTTGTGCTGACCTCGTTAAAATATTTGGTCCAGATTGACTTGATCTTCAAGCATCACAATATCGTAGGCCTAGAGGCTTCGTCAGTGGTGGAAAATAAATCGACGTTAGCGTTGTTATCACTTCTGAACGATCTTTTATTACTCAGCGCTTTTCGAACATCATATAAATCCTTAGGACACGGTTGATCATTAGATCGATGGTACAATCATGTACAACCCCTTGGTTAACCATCGTACAACCATATTCAGCAAAAGTTGTGTTTTTTAATTCTGTTCCAGCAGGGTCAATGATCAGTGCACGAGCCTAGATTGGAAACACGGTTCCATCACCATACTTGGACAAAATTAAAAAAAAAACAAACAAACTTTGAAGGAAAAATACTTGGCTTTTTCAAAAATCATCTAAGAATTTTTTTTTGCATGATGCCATATAATTATTGTCTGTTCTATAATACGATCATGTCGTATTACAGTTCATGATGAACTGAAAGAAAACGTTACGGTAATAAGACGATAGTTTCTCGTGGAAACTTTATCAAAATGTTAGATTCGGATTCACTTATCAGCGGTAAAATAAATATGTACTTGTTTTGTCGTGATGATGGGAGTTATATCATAGCAAAAGCTGAGACCTTAAAAATATCTTGAGAAATCTCTAGCAATGTTTAGTGAAATATCAGATATAAAAATCGCTCGCAATTACATGGTAAAATATTGTGTGAAATATATCAGTAGTCTTGTATATCGGGTGGTTCTGGATTATAAACCTATTTTGTTTGACGACGGCGACGATTCAATAATATGCCCTGGACGGGGAAACGATTATGAAATAAACTTTGTTGTCTCAACAACGTTGTTTTCGTAGTTATTTAGACTAACTTGATGGGGCCATGGAGGGGTGTAATGTTGACGTCCATTACAAAATAGGGTTTTGGGCCAGAAACCTCCTTATAAAGACTACTAGCACCAGTTACATATTTTGCAGCATTAGTAGCGCAGTAGTAACAATAGTAGCAGCAACAGTAATAGCAGCATCAGTTGTTACAGTATAAGTAATCTTTTGCAGTAGTATTGGTAGTAACAGCAACAACGTAGTAGTAATATTATGTGGAAAGCACAACAAGCCTAAACCTTGGTACGTATAGTCCACCATTAATACCTTATCGTTTTGTTCAGTACTTCTCAGCAGTGATTGGTTGCTTTTGTTTACATTAACAAGACTTCAGCTGGACGATTTGTACACTAGTATTTGGTATTGCTTGGAGTACTATAACGTACATTCTAAGGGATTAAGGGATTCTGTACATTAATAAACTACAAGTAATTCGTATAGTACATATTAACAAATAGTTGTGTTCACTACTGTGTGAACACCTACTGAGTCAGTATATTAAATGCTTTATAATCACGTTGTACTAATTGGCAACTCTTGCATTTATTCATATCTAGATAAATGAACGCTCCGAGTTGTGTACATAATGGTACCTATGTAATTTATTTCAAAGTTACATTGTTTCTCATACCTCCATTACTGAATATGCAGATAGTTATACAATGACACCTAGGTCATTACCTGCGCATATTTGTACAGTGACAAAATCAATTCTATTTTGCGCACGGCTGGAAGTATATTGTGAGCGGGCTTGTGAACAAAAACACATTCATAGATGTGTCATTTAAAGCTTAGAGAGAGGTACATTTTTCAGTGAGTCATATAGGGTAAGTACTAAATGCAGTTTTCTCTTACAAGGTCATTTAATTTAAATAACGTTGTGCATTTTCTACGAATGTGATCATAAGGAAGTAAATATGGTATACACGTCGTTACCTGTAAATGTGAGTCAATTATGTTAGGCAAGTGTCCTTAGCAGAAATCGTCCACGTAATTTACGCCAACCACTTAGGTCCCCATCCATATTTAGCTAGCCAATAACCTCCACATCCACAATATTTACAACCACCACTAACCTCCCATTCATAGTATTTATGCCAGCCACAAGCCTCTCCATCCACAATATTTACACCACCAGCATTCACAGTGTTGACACCCACCACTAACCTCCCCATATGCAATATTTACGCCCAACGCTGTTCTCCCCGTCCCATCAAAAATGTATGTGCTACTTTCTGGTATAAGCATTGCAAACCTTTAATCACTTTGAGGCCCCACATAAAATCACCGATTAAATATATATTTAACACGTGTATTCCCGTTCATTCTTATAAGTGTTGGGAATGTATATATGAAATAAATGAATTGAACGTTATATCATCATGATTCTCTACCTTTGCTGTATGTTAATTTATTTATTAAAATACGAAATAATGTTATGTTTGACGAAATAAATGAGTAGTAGTAGCAGTAGTAAACAGCAACAACATTGATCTCATCATCAATAAGTAGCAGCTGCTCCATTAAGGTATAGAAGGAGGAACAGCAGTACAGAAGTAACAATAGATACTGTAGTCCTTTTATTAGATGGCATAGCAGTAGTAGTAGTTGTAGTATTAGTAGGCGACGGAATTCCATTAAAATCAGGAGCACTTGAAAGACAAAATAAACAGAGAGAGAGAGAGAGAGAGAGAGAGAGAGAGAGAGAGACGCTGTGATGGTAGTGAGGAATGGATATAGGATACATCGTTTAAGAAAATATGCTTCAATACCAGCACTGGAGTTTCTCGATAATATTTGAACTTTTTTATTTTCATATTCAATATATCGGCCACATTGTGAGCATAATGAAACCCGATAAATGAGATATGCATATTCAAAAATAGTGCACGCCAAAAACTTTACATCCATCACTATCCTTCACATCCAAAAAATTTACACCGCCACTAACTCCCATCCACAGTATTTGCATCAGCTACAATCCTCCCACATTACAGTGTTTACGCTAACCATTAACCTTTCTAATCTTCCCATCGACAGTATTTACACCCACATGTACAATATTTACAGCCACCACCAACTTCCTAAATAAACAGACACAATTATATAAAAATTCCTAGTATTATTAATGCAAATCATTAACTCCTCCAGTGACCCACAGGAGTTTACCAAACAAATAGATAAAATGCATATTCACGTTTATTCCCGTATGTTTATGCAATTGTACTTCATATCATCGTTTCGCTGTGTTATTATTACAACAGGAAATAATCATTAATGAACCAAGTGCGTAGAGGTAATAGGGCAAGTAATGGTATCAACAGCATCTAATCATCAGTCATTGGTAGTAGTATTGGCTTCATTAGAATATAGAAGTAAGAGCAGCAGTAGGTATCACGGTACCAATTGTTTTTCCATAGACCTCAATGCTAATGTTTTGTGAAATAAATATACTTTCTATCCTACCTCAGCATGCATGTCACCCATTGTCATCGAGAACAATGTTAGATTGTCAATTTGACAAGGACAGAACCAGGTACTCCATTGCATTTAAGAGAGATAACTCTGGAACTAGACAGGGGTAAGAGTTATCTAGTTACACCAGACACATTTTCAGTCATGTGTACCACATTTTAAAAAAATTAATAAAAAATACAAAATGTGATATAGTTATGAATTAACATAATCTCACATGTTGCCAAGAGGCTCAACTTTTTTTAAGTCTAACAGAAAGTACAACTCTTACATAATGCACCAATCACACCTAGTTTTGTGGTTTATTTCTGAATGCAATGTTCCCTACACCTTATGCTCCGCCCACCTGGGGTTGTACAATTGGTACCGTTATACCTAAAGCCAAACTTAAATTTTTCAATAATCTGTGATATTGCTTGGGACTGTACAAGTAACAAGTGTACTTAGTCTCGCTTGTCAAAAACAATTTTATGAGGTACCAAGCTGTGTCTTACATTAAATGTGTATGTAATGGTCTTTGAACTATTTCAGCTGCTGTTTTCATATTTGTGCTTTACTGCCAAACTACATTTTGGGAATAAAATAACTTGTTTTAACTAGGACTTGTGTTTTATTCACATCAGCACTTATTGAACTTAACATGGGTGATATGGCATAAATCACATTATATCATATTATGTAATAACTAGGTCAAAGGTCAATGTACCAAATAGTATGTACCTCTTCTACTTCAAAAAGTACAATTCACCTAAAACAATGGACTTTATATTTGTTTGGTAGATGCAGAACTTAACATCAGAGACAGGTGGACATGACCCAATCTTGTTATAAAGTACAAGTTTTCAACACTTTACACTGTCTGCAGATACATGAGGTCACTAACCCCCAGTCCTCACACCACGGTCAACTTACCCATCCTCTTTGCAATACAAATAGAAAGCTTCGCTCCTTTTGTGTAGTGAATAAAATTGACGCAATAAGCCAATCTGTCACCAAATATAGTAGATCACAGCTTCTAAGTAGTTATATTGGATTTGGGGGTGAAATTTGGGGAATACAATACAGAAAAATGCCAAAGATAAACAATAAGTATAGTGAGTCAAATGGAGTTAAAACAGGAGGAAGGTGTGTATCTAAAAGGGAGATGTAGCTTATGATAAAGGAATTAAAGGAGACAAAAGCAGCAATGAGAAAAATGAGAAGTGAAAGTTTGATGACCTTACCTTGGACAAATATATGGAGGCAGTGCCTCATAGGTCCAAGGACAGTCCGAAGGCACCTGTGCTATAACATCCCTTACATGCACCAAAATTTCAGGTGAAGTGGTGTTCATTCCCATCTAATATAAAAGGGTGAATAATTTTGATAATATAGATGCATATAGTTTATATTTCTTCTCCATAAGAAATTAACAATAATGTTCTTTCAGTTAAGCAGAAAAATACCTAAACCAAACAAACCATACTTTATCAGTTTTTAAACTTGTAAACTTTCCTGTGAGAAATTATTAAATTGCTTCTACTTACATTTGCATCAAGACTGAGGGCTAATATAATACTTCACAAATCTTCTCTTTATTTTCATAACCAATCACTGAAAATGTGAGTTTTTACTTTTTGAAATGTTATATCTGGTGTAAGGGAGATAACTGAATGATATACATAAGGTGTGGTATTTTTATTTCCTCCAATATATTATCCATGTAATATAGATGAGTTCATGAACACATGTATTAACTTCAATGCAATTAAATTATCCAAAAATACATTATTGATAAGTGAGAACCTAAAATCCAAGCTTTTGTATGTAGTGGAGACCTCAAGAGTGATGTAATTTTGCTTACTGACATGAGACAGCATTTTTATTTCAAATAGTTCATGTTCTCTACAATGCCGTCATGTGGAGTGCAGACTTCCATAAACATGCAGATATGATCCCATGCCAATTTGAATTCTTGCGATGGGATGCAAAGTTTGAAGAACAGTGTGGACTTGAATGGAAGGAATGGGCAATATGTGACTAATATGGTGATCACTCAATGTTTGACCTAATATGGAAATTCCACAAGAATAGCTGGACAGAAATAAATAGAATTAATTGAAAGTCAATAGTAGGTTATAATTGGGCTTATACAAGTGTCAATAGGAAATGCTGACTTAAAGAAACTGTTTTTGTCTGTTGGTATTCCCTGCTACTTCAACAAAGGGAATGCCAGAGAACTTATGTAAATAAACTGCATGAACCATTTCAAGGCAGGAAAAAGTGTACAAAAATGGACAATTAGAGCAGGACAATTAAAATCAAAGTGGGAAGGAATACAATATCTTTAATAAATTACCTAAAATTACTCATACCAGATTATCCTATATGATACAAGTGATCTATTTACAAGTGAACCTAGAGTGTTCTCTATCTTGGTTTATAGCATGCCTTACAAAACCAAGATAGTGGTTTTTTGTTGGTTTTTGTTATACATGATGTATCATGTTTTGCAGGTAAAATAGTCAATATTTATCCAAAATCAACTATATTATGTTTACATAACTTATTTTGTTGCATATATGCCAATCTGAGAGCTGACTACACATACATAAAGCCTTCAGGCAATACAAGTATATGTCTGTCATAGCTATAGTTATCAAAAGCCACCATCCAAAGTCAACTTGTGCTATTTTCTGAAGATTTCATACATTTTATTCTTAAAAGACTGTCACTATTTGACTAGAAATGTTCAGCATCCATTTGTTTTCCTACATCTAACTAGTACAGTTCATAAATGCCGCCCACATGTATGTGTTTCTATGGATACACTGGGAGGCTGTTCTTCCCTTTAGGTATCACGGTACCAATTGTTTTTCCATAGACCTCAATGCTAATGTTTTGTGAAATAAATATACTTTCTATCCTACCTCAGCATGCATGTCACCCACTGTCACAGAGAACAATGTTAGATTGTCAATTTGACAAGGACAGAACCAGGTACTCCATTGCATTTAAGAGAGATAACTCTGCTGGAACTAGACAGGGGTAAGAGTTATCTAGTTACACCAGACACTTTTTCAGTCATGTGTACCACATTTTAAAAAAATCATAAAAAATACAAAATGTGATATAGTTATGATTTAACATAATCTCACATGTTGCCAAGAGGCTCAACATTTTTTTAAGCCTAACAGAAAGTACAACTCTTACATAATGCACCAATCACAGCTAGTTTTGTGGTTTATTTCTGAATGCAATGTTCCCTACACCTTAAGCTCCGCCCACCTGGGGTTGTACAATTGGTACCGTTATGCCAGTACAGAAGTAACAATAGATGCAGTAGTTACAACCCCATTATTAGATTTCATAGTAGTATTATTAGAAGTAGTATCAGGATGTGGAAGAATCCAATTAGAGATAGGATTACTGGATAGACAGATTAACAGAGAGAGAGAGAGAGAGAGAGAGAGAGAGAGAGAGAGAGAGAGAGAGAGAGAAATGGATGGAGGTGGTGGAGGTGGTGGTAGTAAAGAATGGACATATGTTACAGCATTCAAGCAAGAAGAAATGCCATCACTTGCTTTTGTCCTCATTATTTGAAATTATTTATATTTCACATTTTACTCTATCAGTCATAGTGTGTACGGAATTCAACCCGATTAAAGAGATGCATATTCTAACTAAAGTCATTGGCAAAGTAAAACACGGATAAACGTGCCAGGTGAGGTCAACTTTAATGATTTACCTTGTGTTCTTAAGTACTTCAGAAATTATCTGTCATCAATGGTTGGTTTTGTGTATAACAAAAGGATATTGTCTGGGCAAATTAGACAAGTGTTTGCCAATAACACAGAATAGACTAGACAACTTGGGATACTTACGTTTAAATGGATTTATTGACATTGTGTAAGTATCGATCTGCTATATAAAACTCTAAAACTAAGTATGTTTATTCTATAACACTACACAAATATATTTTCATATTACCCGTGTTCGCCATTCTGTGAACTTAAATTCAATTAGTATATGAAATGCCATTGGAACGAACTTTGCCCTAATTAATCGAGTCGGACCGTTACCCATATCAAGATCGCTAAAAGTGCAGAGAAATGTACCGATAATCATACGTAAGGAGTCGAGTACCTAATTCTACAGTTTGTCACACCTAAGTTATTGAATGCTTAGAACGTTGTCCAATGACTGATACATACATCACTGAATGCACAGACTTGAACAGTGACATACATCATTTTGCACCCCAATCTACAGTTTATGCTAACCACTATGCTTTCTAATCTTTCCATCCAAAGTGTGTACATCCACTAATAACATCCCCATCTACAAAAAACACTCACCATAAACTTCCCAATTACACACACACAAACACAATTATAATCACGTTCCTGTTGTAATCATCGCACATCTTTAACATTTCTGACGCCCACAGGATTTCAACAATCGAATATATATATATATATATATATATATATATATATATATATATATATATATATATATGTGTGTGTGTGTGTGTGTGTGTGTGTGTGTGTATTTGCGTTTATTCGTATGTGTGGGTGATTTATATATGCAATAGTACTCCATATCGTCGATATTCTCTACCTTTTTTCTATGTTATTATTAAAACAGGAAATATTGTTTAATGAATGAAATGATTATAAGTTATACAATCAGTAGCGGTCGCGACAGCAACAGAATTGGTCTCATCATCAATAAAATGGTAGTACTAGTAGGTGCATTATAGCTTGGAATTAGGAGCAGCAGAACAGAAGAAGCAATAGATACCGTAGTTGCAGCCGCATTATTAGATGTCATGGTAGTAGTAGTAGTTGTAGTAGTGGTGGTAGTAGTTGTTGTATGAGGAGGTATAGGAATCCCATTAAGGTTATGAGCGCTGGGTATACAGAATAAACAGACATAATCCTAGCTACAGACAGACAGAGATAGAGACAGAGAGACTATGAATTCGTTATATCCAGATATGGAGAATTACGTTCATTTACTTTTGTATAGTAATGGTTTTCATTCAAGACCATTGTCCTTCCCCGAGGAATTACAAAAGCAAGTACGTGATTCTTACACTAACATCCATGTGTACTTCTCAATTTCTAGTTATTCATTTTGCTTGGCAGTATATGCTGCTTCGCTCGATTAATGATATAGAAGATTAACAAGTTTAGTACTCTAATAATGTTAGTTGAACTGTCTTTCCAATCTTTCAGTATTCTTTCTAACATAACTAATTGTACTTGCAACTTTTAAGACATTTGATTTACAAACAAGCTACTATAATATATCAAATAATAGTAATTATGAATTTGAAAAGCTAGAATTTTGATCCTGACTTTTGCAGCCCAGTCCTTAAGTCAGCGGTGAGTTAAGCTGACAGCTATCATCACTTGGGATCAATAGATCTGAACACAGCCTGTAACAGCGATACCATGGCCACAGGAAGTAGTAAAGACATTACCTGCCAGCTGGTTAATGTCGGCACCCTGACACTGGAACGTAAGTGATAGATAGGTTTTTCATGTATACAAATCGCCTTTTAAAAAAAAAACACAACACAACATGCACTTTTGTTTTCTTTTGGCTCTTTTCGGTGTACTAAATGTGGTAGAGGCAGAGAATATACCATCGTGAAACTTTCAATAAGATTTGAAACTGATTGATATCGCCGCATATCATTTGCTACTAAATTCTCAGATTTAATGAAACCTATCTGAAAATATCTTCATACTCTTCATACAGGCTGGAAACACAGTGTTTTCTCGGAAAACAAAACCGATTGGACAAACTTCAAAACTGGCAGCGCTCAATGTGGAATTACCAAGTAATATTAAAGTATAATATAAATCGTATCTTGTGACAATTTTAACGGAAACCAGTCACCTCATTGAAAAGACCTAAATTCACTGTTCCTGTTAAAATTAATAAAATCTTAACTTTTCGTATATCAATTTAATATTTAGATAAATTTGTAAACCTAAGCAACGAATGAAAATATAAAGTTCTAACAGGTTAATGAAAAAAAGCTATAATATATCAAGATTTGCCTTTAGGAAGGAGACAAAGATGACTTGTATGCCCATTTGTTATTTAAAACGTCCACTCGTCGATATCCATGCCTTCGCCCCCATCCCATCTCCACCCGCATCAGCATCACCTCATCCACGCCCTACCTCTACCCTCAATCAACAGCAGACAGCTGGGAAGAAGACAAAATTTAATTTGTTAAAATTAGATTGCGCATCAGAAGAATGCTTCTTGATGAGATAACTGGTCAGCGTCAACCTTCCCATATTTCTTTACACCTTAATACAGTACTCGGCACCTATTTGTAGCCCCCAGCAAAGACATAAGTACCCATATTCTTAATTATAAATAGCATATTATAATTATATTCTTAATTAGAAATAGCAAATATACATTTCGTTCCCACAAGGTGTAATACATGTTGGTGCTTATTCTTTTAATGGGTCTCTAGTTTATACCATCACCGAGGTTGAGGCAAAGGTAAAAATTCATATTATTTAAACCTGTTTCACTTAATGAAGTCACGTACTTGGTGCAGCATTTGTTTTACTATATCTTCCTTATTAAACAATTTCCATATATATAGAAAAATTGTTGAAATTGTAAATGCTGAATACTATTCCAACATTAGATCAACGAATCATTATAGTTACATTTATTAAGAAACAATAATACAATATAACCAAATATGTCAGCATATATCACCGTTAGTGAATCGTTTGTGCGTTTCCATTTCTTTCAGAACTGTTTCAAATTGAACTGCACTGATTAGTGTATCTTCAATTGAAACTGAATACAGCTTATTGGTCGTATTTGGGCTGCTCTGTGTGGCGGCAAATAATTCGGAATAGATGCGTATTCTGGAATGCAGCCGCATAGAAAATCGCACCACCAGAGAAACCAGTTACTATCGATATTTTTCCAACAATAATTCCAATTTTTGCACCCAAAATAGTTGATGTTGTCATGATTACAGTCACACAAAGACTCACAGCTGCTGCCGCATCATGCCCGCAAATAGCATCTACGATCAAACACGTGCGTTTGTATTTCATAATCAGCATGGTTCTCATGGTAATTTCATTTCGCAGCTGTTGTTCCGCTTTGATTATCTTTCACGCCGGTAAGATTGAGGGTCCTTGATAGTTTCTAATAATAATGTAATCGCGTATTTTAATTGATGACAGACATATTTTTTCCTATCTCATCTTCAGGCGCTAGCGCAATACGCAAATGCACTATAGTAATTTACTCTTTATTTAGATACACATCGATTACGCTAGCACCTTTGACTGTTACCCGAACATGTGCGTTTTGTCGAATGACATTCGGGTTCATTAATGTCTCAACTTAGTTAATTGTATTATAAGATATTCGTTGGCAAATATAACTGGGGTGGATACATCGGTAAATGACTTCGCCATTGTAGAAACACTCCCAGAGTTTTCTTTTACCTGGTGCTGTAGTTAAGGCTTGAGAATTTTTGCGTGCACGGGCGATGATTCCAAGCTGGACGCGAGTTTCTAGTGATACATTGGGGTGATTCCAAGGTTCATTGTTAACAAAATTATAAGACAGTTCATACGAGGATTTGATAATACAATTCTGATTCAGATATTCGTCGAGAACTGGAGCAAACATTTTTTATCGATGTTAACATCTGCTGCCAGTTGGTCCAGCACTCTGACGGAGGTAAACTCCGCAACTTCATCACATCTGTCAGGTTGCAGCAAGTAGCTAATAATGATAAAGTCTAATCTTCAATACAAGCACCTAAGACGGTTAACGATCCGTCCTGATAAAAGTTTCATTCACCGTGATTATAGATGCATATCATGCAACTGTATAAGAATTAAAATTATCTCTGGACTGACACTCAATAAATGAAATTAGTATTAGTTTTTCCTCAAAATCGAATAATGCCTCACATGGAAGAAAAAAGCTAAATGTGTCTTGTACTTGCAATTCTATTTTTAATTGATTGAGGTCCCTGGCTGGATATGAGTAATACTGGGAATCTCTCTTGCTTTGATCCACTAACACTGGCGCTCCCATGTCAAATGCTGGATGAAATATATCTTTAAACTGTGCCTTTGTTAATACTTCTAGATTTCACTTATATATAATTGAGTTTCCTTAATACCACTGCATGACTGATTTAACACTCGTGTCCGAATCCACTCCCCATTGCCAGATTTACAGTTGATGGAAATGTAATTTGAACTTTTCTTGATGCTGCACATGTTATTAATCGACTTAATTGATCTCGAAGTGACTGACCTGCCAGCGAACCCAGTTGTTTTAACCGATCCACCGTAGCATCTTTAATACTATACTAATAACGTGTTTAGCGATGTGTGCAGCGCGCGATTATAATTTTGCAAGTCCTTCTGATGCGCCTGCAAATAATCCACGAACAACATCATCAAGCCCAGTTCCGTAATACGTCATGTACACAGGTTTTCCCTCATTAACTACGAGAGTGGGTTTCACACATCCTTGCACGACTGTTATTGTAATTGTTATTAAATGCCAGGTCGATCCCGAATGTGCAGTTGTATTGTCAATGTTTCAGAGCTCTTATTAACAACGTGCCTGTCTTAATCCACAAAGTAAAAACGAATTTCGCCTAGATTATTATGCCACAGAAGATACACAGGTGCCGCCTGGGTGATCGTTATGAAATCACCTCGTTCCACAGTTGGTGAAAACCAAACAAAATATTACTCTTAACAACTACGCCTGTCGTTTCAGACTGGCTTTCATAATTATCACTGATGGCGTTCCAAGTAAAATTGACTTGAGTTGTTGAAATAATTCTCACAATGTCAGGCCATACATGTTATTCGGTCCTTGAGGTCTGCATGCAAAAGTGTGCAGATTTTAGGGAAGATCTTTGAGCAACCGCAAAACTGTTCCCAGCTATCCAGTGTTATCCAAATATTGTGAATATTCAATAACAAAAATGTAACTGAGTGTTGACTCGTGTTCATGAATATAAATTTTGGATTCCTTGCCAGTAAACATGGAAATTCTTCCTCGAACCTCATCGTTGATTGGGGTAATATCATACGCGCCTGTAGGAAGTTCAATAGTATGCCAGGTGGCATCATTATCTGACGAACAAAAAAAAAAATAAATGTGTTATTTGTGGGCAAACTAACAAGTTTGGAACGAATATTAGGCCAACTGTAATACACTCGCAACAATGTTAGTCGATCTCATGCGTGCTTGAGTCACCAACAGTCGTCGGTGCAGAAAAGTCATACTGAATTCTGGTTTGGTGGATGAGATGGCGGTCATTGAGGATACGCTCTGGGCCGTATTTACAACCACCTGCTGCATTGCTGAACATATTTCACGCTAAACACCATGTAATTCGCCCCGGGCGTCTCCCCACGCAGCGTCTCAATTGTTTCAGGACTCATCATCAGTGTTGTTTATATCATGAATATCTTCAACATATTCATGCAAAAGCGCACGATATGTGTCTTTGTCCATAATTTCATTAGTGAACAAGCGCTGACAAAACGATGTAGCTTCTTTGATGCCATTGGGCGCGTTGTTGCCGGCAGGAATTAATCCTACGAGTATTTCTAATCGATCAGCAAGATCGTTAGGGTAGCATAATCTACTAAGGCCCTGTACTTCTTTTACTGTTTTGTTATGTTTCTTGTTGTTGCTGTTCTTTTATATTGGATTGCTCATATCTTGTGAAATTCTCGTTTGTCCATTTCATGATGCCTTCTAGAGGGAGTAAAGTTGTCTCTTTCATTGGTTCCATAACTGACGCGGATACGTGTTTATGTTTTTGAATATGGATATACTATAAACTTTTGTATAA
This sequence comes from Megalonaias nervosa, assembly GCA_016617855.1. NCBI lineage: Eukaryota > Metazoa > Mollusca > Bivalvia > Unionida > Unionidae > Megalonaias > Megalonaias nervosa. Next base: position 31,143 of record JAECUM010029661.1, read on the forward strand.
GATTATCTACATATGGTTTAGGTTTTTCTGCACCTATAAGTTATAGATGTTAAGAATTTTTCAATCTCCGGCCACTGTTTAATCTGCTTTGTCCAGTTCACCCTTTGTATGACAATTCAGGCAAAACCATTTTCAAAGTAACTACGACCTTTATTTACTGGTACTTTATTTTTACAAAATATTCTCAGTTGCCTTTCAATACGTACGAAAAACAAATCGTATAAGATCATCAGAGATTTCCGGCCTCGCTGGTTCTTGTTTTACTGTTGGTTCTTTTAATATTGATTAACAATCGGGTGGTTTTTCTTGTGGAATATGCATAAGCGCCTCTTCAACATCTTCTTTGACTTCAGCCATTTTCACCGACATGCGTGTGATAGTATCTGCAGCTGCTCATGCTGTACGTTTAATACATTTGGTGTATTTAGCTATTTTACTAACTGGTCCCATTTTTCGTCTATTCCAGTTAGTGCTGCCACCTTTTCCACTATTGTTTCTGTGGCTTTTTGTTAGCCTTTTTACGTTTGGCTATCTTACGAACTGGACTAGGTACCTTCTCTGTTCCAGTAAGCGCTGCCACTTCTTCCGCTGTGGCGGTTGTGGCTTTTTTATCTCCTTGGCACGCTTGGCTATTTCATTTGTGAATGTAATCAGCGGACCACATTTCTGTTCAAGCCCCGTTGTGAGATCTTTTCGTGAAGTCTGTCGCGACTGTAACATATGTTTGCGGCATTCTATCACATTTTGAAGCATTGCTGAGCAGTTTCATATTCTTCCATTGTCTCACTGCTGGACTTTTTTTTATACGAGAAAACTCTACGGGTCCTTTGTGATCCGCTCAAACATGTTACGAAATTTACTCCACGTGTGATGGGCGGCATACCAAGTTCAATTAATGTTTCCAAGACCATTCTTGTCAATGCCATGAAATATCATTGATATGTTACAGTTGTCATGGATCACTTTAGGCTCATGTGCTTATAGTTGAGTCAAATAAATCACGTGTGTGATTTTGTGCTGATCTCGTTAAAACATTTATTCGATATTCAAGCATCACAATATCGTAGACTAAAAGTTTTTTACATTTGCATCCAATCGTTAATGATAGGGGCTTCGTCAATGGTGGAAAATAAATCTACGTTAGATTTATTACCACTTCTGTACGATCTTTTATTATTCAGCGCTTTTCGTACATCTTTTAAATCATTAGGACACGGTTGATCATTAGGTCTTTGTTGCATTCATGTACAACCCCCGGGTTAACCATCGTACAAGCATATTCAGCAACAGCTGTGTTTTTATATTCTGCTTTAGCAGGGCCAATGATCAGCGCACGAGCCGAGTTTGGAAACACGGTTCGATCGCCATACTTGGACCAAAAACAATGACGGAAAAATATTTGACTTTTCCAAAATCATCTAAGTTTTCTTTTGCATGATGCCATATAATAATTGTCTGCTCTTTAATACGATCATGTTTTAATATTGTGTGCGATGTCGCACAAAGAACACGTCGCAAATCCAACTCAGGTTCAAACAAGAAGTGGACGAGTAGAGATTACTGGCACTTGTTTTGGACGTAGAGCAAGTAGGTTCATATTGAACAGGAATGCCGAAATTGTTTTGAAAGGTTGGCAGCTGTCATACCGCGTGTGGATTTCCTGGGATACCATGGAGTAAAGATCCAGGTGAAAACATCATCCTGGATGCAATTACTGTATGCCTGGTATACGTTTTGATCTACGAATCTATTCTAATAACCAACCAAAGCCTGGTGAAGCACAAATCAACCGCGTTGATACTGCGTGTTACTGACATGATCTTGCCTATAAAGCATCCAAGGATATCCGTGGACGCCAAAGCGCCAATGCCGATCATATTCATGACCTAAATGCGATTAGATTACAAAAGCCGGACATTATCCAAAATATTCCTCAGTCCGCGTGGGTATAGGAAAGGCGAAGCCACCGTGGAACAGTTAGCCAGTGCAGCCAGGTCACTCATGGATTGGTCAAACATTTTTGGCTAAACAAGTGCTGTAGCAAATCTATTTACCAGCACCAAGATAAGATTTCACCCGCTTGGTTCAATGCCCCGACACCAAATTAGGTGCATAAGGCAAATTTGTTTTTTCTTCCACATGATCGTGTCCGTGATCGACAAGGCCGATTACGCACATACATGTACGAGCTAATCATTGTTGATTTGAACAGCAGATGAAAAGAAGCGGAGCCGTTGACTTCAAACGACTCTGCCAGTGTTGCACATGCGATGGAGCGCAAGTATGCATGCGGACCACGCACAAGGCCACAATTATTACAAGTGGATCCTGGAAAGAATTTCTCGAATCCGTGGCTGTGATGCTGGTCAAACACCATGTGCGAGGACGTGTCGGAGATGTCAGAGTACACAAAGTTATTTTGGAACGCTTTAATCGGACTCGAACAGTCATTCGGTCATCATTGTGCACACGAAGTTTTGATGAGGTCAGAACGGTCTAAAAATTGGGTAACAAATCTTCCGTTAACCATATAAGCATTGAGCAATGAAGTCTTACGCACAACTGGATTAAAACCACCCAATGTGATTCGACAAAAAACCGTCACTGTTACTCATAAACCGATTGCACAGCCAGTACCATTACAACCACTCGGAGACCGTTTTGCGGTGTTGGCACCGGAAGAGTTGAACAATAACGTTGTATTTCTAACCGGCAATGTCCGTGGATGTATTTACAATTTTGGAACGGATTGATATTCCAAGAAAACTAACCTGTTACCAATTGGTACCGCCATCTGGTGGACCAAAGCCTCGCAGGAGTGCATTTGCGCGAGAGGAATTGCAAGATGTTCCGGAAAATACTGATCTACCACAAGGATTTGTGTTGACACGTAGACATATTAATAAGCATCAGCCGTAAGTTTGTTCGCAACAGCACGATGTCCAAACGCGTAGGCGGTGATTCCATCAGGGAGTATCATCGCTTGGTATCAAGCAGTGACAAATTCATTTTAGTGCATCAGTATAAACCAATGTGATGTTTCTTGGATCGGATCATATTTGCTATGTGTGCATATTCACATCGATCTGGAAGACATTCAAGGTTCGTACTTGGGATCCTTTTCTTTAAATTCCCTTTTGGAACATCTTAGGCCTTTTTATGTTTTTGGGCCCAGCCACAATCAAGTATATTTTGGTCAGCTGTCCCACATATTCTTCGATTAGTTTACCCGAGCATTCGTCTTTCAACTTGCCAACAACATTTGTATTGGCATTACTAAACAACAGATTTGTATCGGATACTCTCTGATATCAAATTCGTTTACCTGGTTGTGCCATATCCAAGTAAACATCATCGGTGGTGATATGCATCACAGAGAATCAATGTCTCTATACAGCGTTTTGAACCGATCGTAATGAAACGGTTCGAGATGTTCATAGCAAAATTCGTATATGCGCAGCTTGGACAAGTCCAGCAAGGACGAAACTACAAAGATTGGTGTTGTCAGAGTTAGTTTTGTGAACGTCCAAACGTCAACCATCAAAGTTATCTCTGGATTCAAAGGCCCGGTTCGCAATGAGCCTTCGAAGTTTGTCTTGCTCACTATCTCGGACAAGATCGAATCAAACTTATTTGCGCATATTTTTCATGGTTTTCCCATGACTTGGGATTGTTCATGAGTTGAAACAAATCTTCTCAAAGTCGTTGTTGGCTTTTGTGCATGGGTCACTATCCACCTGAATGTACGGAGCCATCCAAGCTTGCTGAAGAAATTCTAGCACTTGATGGATATTGGTTACACGCATACCCAACCGCAGAGACTACTCCAGATTTCCTACGTGTAATGCATAAACGCGTTTGGTCCGAAGAATTGGTACCAGTTTGGTGCATTAAGTGTATTTGCATCCGAACTCGTCGACAATCGAACACTGATAAAGGGGACAACCACGTACTGGGCACCGACAGAGCTTCTGGGGTCAGTGGATAAACGTTTTGTGCCTCGTGTAAATGCTCGGGATATTGCAGATCAACTTGAAAAAGGTATCTGTGGTCACTGGTGATTTTATGCTCGTGCATGTATGTTTCTAGATCAGTTTATGCAGGGATCGAGCCACTGAAATCCGCCAACCGGAAGTGATTGCACAGATACCGATCATGATCAACGTGGTTTTGCCCTCGAATGCTGAACAAACTTTCTTTGCATGCTCGTAATTTTCTTCTGAACTACCTTCACGTGAAACCGATGAATAAAATTCTCGATCTGTGGCAACTGAGTTTCTCCTTATTTGTTCCAGTCGTTTATATTCTCGTATAGATACACCCCTTTTTTCCTAAGCAGGTCTGTATTAGTTGGACAATATCGACAAGAGATTTTGAAATTCTCCGCCGTCAGCCCGTTTGCTGATTTGTCCAAGGACAAATTTATAAACTGTATCGAATCATAAACTGCAATTGACCCAGCCTAAACTTCATGTATTTTTACATGTTGTTTGGGATCACACTTATCCGTAATTTTGATGTCGTGACTACTTCTTGCATTATTAAGTGGCCATCGTACCCACACATCTTATGAAACACCACAGGGATTTTGGTTTTGCTGGGGCAAATTCTCAGGTGCAAATTTCATGCGTTGAACGAGACACATGTGTACGCACCAGTGATATGACAACTCACGATTGTTATCACCAGTCATAATTATGTCAGCTGGTGGGCAGAGCTGCTGCCTAATCCAGTTTGCCATAGCTTCGATCGATTAAGGAAAAACCTCAACTGTCTCTGAGGTACCCTGGGCACCATACAGGACTGGGTGTTCTGTTTTTCCATCACATCGAACCAATAACTAACAGAACTCGTATGGGATTTGTTCAGCGACTGGCACAGTTCGATCGTTATCAGACGCATTTGTTTCTTCGTTATCAGCGCTTGGTTTCTTAGCAAATGTAAAGCAGAGCTTTCCAATGAAACATTCAGGTATTCAAAATCTGCGTAGATAATATACCGGACTTTCCTCTTTCGTTGTACTGCAGTACATGTGGCACAGTTTTTGTCAGACTTTGGCACATATTGTGCGCAATGGTTTTCTCTGATACCACAGCAGTTACAATCATGATTCGTGAGCAGTTCTTGAGTCTTAAGTACATGAATGCAACGACTGCATACATATATTTACCTTTCTGCTTACTGCGTCGGTTAAGTAGCCGAGCAGGTTTCGTTATCCATACGTAGTGCGATATGGATTCTGATTCTTTCATTTCACTCAGCAACAACAAATCAGTCTGAGTTTGGTCGTTTCCTCTATGAAGAATAGTGCATAATGATAATAGCATTTGTCATAACTGAACACATTAACAGCGATACTTGGGCTAAGTGTTTCACATTTATTACGTTTGGCTTTGCTAACCTGCACCGGAAATTTAATATTACCAAAGGTGACTTCACCCGAGTATTGCTGATATTTTCAAGGCATATCTTAGCGATCTCTGGCCGGATATAGCGCTGAAACATTGCCCATTGAAAGCATCTGAATTTCACGTTTATAACTGACCTTGATGGTACCCATTTAGGTGTTGATATGCATCCGGATAAACGAAACGGTTGATACAGTGGGACATGGAACTCGACCTGGCCAGATCTTTCGAGAGTCTATCCAGTTTCTGCATTGGTATATTTATCCAGCGTTTCAAGAATCTTTTCAATATCTCTGTCAATTATCACTGATTGCGCTGCTATCTTTACTGTTCAAGATTACGAGGGAACCACAGTGAATCCTCGGAATAGTGGGTTTAGATCCATCCTTGTCACAACTAAGTGGATAAACAGATGAGTGCCTCGGACAATGTCTGCTTTAACCCCAGTGTGACCAAACTTTTTTTAACACCGCTACATTCCAGGAGTCATATTTATCACTAATTATCGAGCGTTTTTGCCTGGTGTGTATGTGGGTGGAATAATTGCCACGTGAGTTTCCAACTCGCCACCACGTTTCTGAAATTTGAATTATAGTATTTGTGGTTGATGTGTTTTTGCACGAACATAGTCATCCGTTTCAGTAGCAGATGTGAGACGACGCTGACGGTTTTGTTCATACTCATCTAATACCACAAGGTTACCGGCCTTTCTTGCACCTCTTGGTATTCGAATATTATGTTCATGTGCTAACTGTCCTAATTGTTTTACCTTTATTTTATTAAAAATTATTGCTGCTGTTGCTGCTGCTGCATTACTATCTGGTGGTGGTCGTAGTGGTGGATTCCGTACAAAAATTAGTCAATACTTCAAGCATGTCTGCTTCTCTCATAATACTTTGGATGTATATTCTTTGCTGCCGCGCGTTGTTTAGTTGTGGCACAGGAAGCATGTTTATACGCAGGGAAGGTTAATGCATCTTTCTAATTTGGAAATGTTGTCAATGGCTTATTTTTCTTTGGGTATTTTATCAGGATCAGAAACTGCCATCGCTTCAGTCCTGGTTATTATTTAATTTTATTTATGTTTTTTGTTTGTTTTATTGTTGAATCTGTTTATGCTTGGGTAGCAACATGTATTTGTGATTTTGGTTGATTACTACGAGCTTTATAGTATTCACGAACAGATCAAAGAATCTGACAAAGTTTATTACATTATTTGACACCAATGACACATTTAAGGCAGAGTCGTGCACCTAATCCATCACGTAATATTTGCCTACGTGTTTTACAGTGCTCATAATGACATGATCTGCCGCTGAGTTCGTATTTTCCAAGGTATGCAACTTTGCATTTGTTGTCTCTCAATGCCATAGGGATTCCTATACATTGGTGTGAGCGTATCTAAATGAAACGACCTTTCTCATAGCGCAGATGTGTCTCTCGCTGCTTCACTATTCACATACATACGTACGTACATACGCAAGCACGCACATAAATACATATATACATACATTCATACATACATACATACATACATACATACATACATACATACATACATACATACGTAAGTACATAAGGGCTTGGGTGTGTGAGGGCGTGGAACACTTTCGCTCTGGGTTGCCATTTATTTTGCATGAGTGGCATTATGAAAAGGACATACATATATTTCGTGTTCACTTTGTCTTTTCTAATTGCTTGAAATTAATGTTACATTTATTTTGTTACTGTTTGAGGCCTAACCGTACCAATCCATGAAATACCCTTTACGAAATCAGCTCGCGTGTTGTTGTTTGTTTTGTTTTTTTCTTCTTGCTCTTTGCTCTCTTATTGTTTTGTTTGTTTTTTTTTTGTTGTTGTTGTTGTTTTTTTCTAGTTCTTTACTCTCTTACGTTTTGTATTCAATATATTTTAGTCTTTTGGAAGAGTTGTGCATGTATAACAGGTACACTCATACTGAGATTTGTTGAAAGCCAACAAACCATTATAAAGCTGCTGATTTTCATTCACAAGTTTGGCATGTACATCGCTGCAGCGCCTGCCACGATATGCATACATTTGTCACTTAAGGAAAGGGGGTTTGCCCTATTTACCATTGTTACCGACAGTAAATATGTTTTTATCCCACATTAGCTCTGTGTTAGTCCGTGTGTCTGTCGGTTTTACCATGATAGTTCCAGAGACACCGACGAAAGCCACAGGTAAAACTCAACTAACCCTTTATTCACTGATTGTTTCCGTTTGAATTCATCATTTTGTATCGCAGATACCCCACAAGTTGCCGTTCCTGAACAGAAAGGGGAGGTTTTGGACTGAACATATCATATATTTTTTCTTTCTGTCTTTGTCTCTGTCTGTCTGTCTCTGCCTGTCTCTCTCTGTCTGTCTGTCTCTCTCTCTCTCTCTCTCTCTCTCTCTCTCTCTCTCTCTGAGACCGCTCCGGTGGCCTAGTGGTTAGAGCGTCCGCCTCGGATGCGGGAGGTCGTGGGTTCAATCGCCCGACCGAGTCATACCAAAGACTTACAAAAATGGTACTAACAGCTGCCTCGCTTGACGCACAGCATTAAGAGGTTAGTGTTAGGACTGGTTGGCCTGGTGTCAGGATAATGTAACTCAGTGGGACATCATGCTACATGTCTGCGGCATGATGCCCCAGTGCTAGACATCACTATAAACTGTCACACTGCAAACATCGTAGCGATATGACTGAAATTTTTTTAAAGATACGTTAAAAATCCAAATCACACACACACACACACTCTCTCTATGTATGTATGTATGTATGTATGTATGTATGTATGTATGTATATATATATATATATATATATATATATATATATATATATATATATATATATATATATATATATATATACCACATGCATTAAAAAATAACATGCATTTAAAGTGTTGGTATAAAGCAATTTGATATACCAATACTATTGGTATATCAAATTGTGATCCGCCCATGGCGCAATAATACGCATACATAAACATTCTCGCGAGCGTCTACAGTTGATTTTAGATCAATGATCAATTTCCCCACATTAGTCACTAGTGACGTATGAAAAATAACGATGAAAAGTATTAATAATCCCCGTTTTCTAAATGAATTTAATATGGTACACATTTTCATCACAATCCTTTCTGCTTTCTGTTCTCCCCTCCCCTCTCATGCATAATGGACAAACTGCGCAGAAATGTGGAATGAGAGAGAAGAGGAATTTGGGCCGGATTAAAAACTTGAAATAGAAATTACACCAAGTAACCTGCAAGAATATGATTCGTCCTAACGATACGTGTGCACTTTCCCTGGGATTTATCTACAGTGTTTAGCAATGATACAATGTTGCAGACCAGTAAATTCCTCGGTTACGTGGTACACATACTGTGATATATTTAATGTTATGTTTTCTGTGTTTTTTCTTAAACATACCATAATGTTTTAAAAAATCGATTATTATTATTTAAATATGAAAATGTCCAAAGGCCTCTCTCTCTCTCTCTCTCTCTCTCTCTCTCTCTCTCTCTCTCTGATCCTACATAATTCACTAAACTACTTTTATGTTGCAAAGAGCAGCTAACGTAATTAGTCGGAATCATGCGTCACTACATTCATATTTCAAAAATTCTGTAAAGTTTTTTTTAATCTTTAATGTGACAAAGAGCAGCTGAATAATTAGAACCTAAGGGTATATTTATATTTTTAAATCTCTCTCTCTCTCTCTCTCTCTCTCTCTCTCTCTCTCTCTCTCTCTCTCTCTCTCTCTCTCTCTCTACCACAGTAACAAGATACGGGCTAAAATCTATGAATTGACGAACGTAGAAGATTTTATTTTCTGTCATCCCACGATATCTCTGGACTTATGAATGATGGTAAAAGTTAAGTCAAACCGACCAAAGGAAGAGAGAGAGAGAGAGAGAGAGAGAGAGAGAGAGAGAGAGAGAGAGAGAGAGAGAGAGAGAGAGGGGGGGGAGGGGTTATGGTCGGTTGTACTGTTGCTAGAGCAGAATAATGACTTAGATCAACTGTAAATATATTAAAATATTTTAATTACCTCTTGTTGATTCGTCAGTTGGCTTAGTTTCTATTCCACATTAATTTCCATGCGCCGGTATGTGAATGGCCTTCATGTGAATGACGTCGCTATCTCAGTGTAAATAGTGCTCTACTGTACTTTTATCATTAAACCCATCTTTCATGTTTAAATCATAAGTGTGTATTATATTGCTATAATCAATGTGGAGAGAAACAGAAACCAAGAAAAGAAAACAATCAACTTATCAATATGCAGAGGTGACTGTAAATAGCCACTAAATGCGTAGAACTACATTTTGTAGCGGATCCATTCGGGGATATGAGGAGTTCATTCACTAGGTCAATACACAGCTGCTTGTAGTATATCTGAACTCCGTTCAAAGGGCAAATATATGTATTTGTATGTGATATAAATAAAATATATGTACAGTATGTACGCTGTATCAGTGATATACCACTCGTTGTATAAATTTTTTCATTAAAAGGAAACTCAGCAAGCTTCGTTTCCTTTTAATGAAAAATGTATACATCTCGTGGTATATCATTGATACAGCGTACATACTATATTTCTATTCCTTATATATATATATATATATATATATATATATATATATATATATATATATATATCCATTTCTCTGTTGGTCGTTTAGTCTGTTATTGTTATCATAAGAGAGAGAGAGAGAGAGAGAGAGAGAGAGAGAGAGAGAGAGAGAATATTATGACAACCACGGATCCTAACGATTATGTCTTAAAAGTTCAAGGTCAAGGCTGTACTCCACTGAATATTTTTCCCTTACTCCAGGGATTTTTACGCACGATTTAATTGTATGACATGTGGGAAAGGCTGAAGGTCAACGTAACGTACCTAAATGAGATTGTGTTTCTTTTTTATTTTGAAAGAGAGGATTATTAATTTTTTTTCGTTATTTTGTTATTTTATGAATGATTTATGAGTAACATTCGTCATTACTCTAGAAGATATACAAGCAATATCTCACTATTGAAAACATAATTTTATGCGTACTCATACTCCACGGGAAAATCATAATTTGATATACCAATAGCACTTCTATACCAACACTTTAAAAACAACCAATCTTCCTTACTTTTAAGGTATTTCAACTTATTGTTGTGGTCAATGCACGAGTCAGAATACTAGTTTAGTTTTCGGGCCATAATTAAACAAGCTGATACCTAATTTACAGATGCTGTTGCTGTTTGTAGGTTCAACGCCATTTTTAGCGAATGATATCCTAGACGTGTCGGCCAGTATACACGATGGAGTAACCCACTCCCCACCAAAAGATTAGCAATTAAAATCACTGTCTCTTGTACAAAATGGGCCAATATTCTTGACAAAACTGAAATGTTATTGGCATCAATGCAAGGTTATGAAAATCTCATATATTGTGAAGAACATTACATTCACCTGAAGGGCAATTTTTGAAATAATGAAATAATATTTTATTTAATGAAAAAAATATTTCGAAATATTATTTACTTTAATAATTCTTGCTTTAAGGATATAATGAAAATATGTTTTTGCTAAAAACGAAATAATATTTCGATTAATCAAAATATTATATCTTTATTTCGAAATAATTTTTCACTTACTTTGTATGTAATTTGTGGATTCGTTGCGGATAGTTTCTCTGCACTGATCCTTTGCGGTTTCGTGAAGCTTTGAAAAGTGCACGGCGTTCAAAATCATTATGTCTATATATGAATAAATGTTCTTAACTTTCGAGGATGGTTTTATCAGGTTGTTTGTAGTTTAACTCCGATAACGGTTGATTGAAATATCAAAGTAATTAGTTTCTAGATGATTAAAAATGAATGAATTAATAACATACACTATATTGCATGCACAACTCTTGGCCAGTAAAGCACCATATATAGGTTACAATTTGCCTAGGAGCATCGTCATCTTTCATCATCATCATCATCATCATTGGCAGCTCAGTCTCGGGAGACCATGTGAGTAGCGCCCTTAGAGTGTTGTCTGTCTCTGGGGTTTTGGCATCGTCTGTTGTGGCTGTGCAGGCCGATGCGCGAGTGACAGTCCCTATTGCAGTTGGTGCAGACGTGCTGGGAAGTCTGACTTGCTTGGGTTGCTGCTGCGCTCTTCTTTCTCTCACGTTTCTCTGCTGCCTGCTGGACTCTCCTCCCATCAGCGACTGCTATGCCCTTGCTGACCGTCAATCTCCAGGTGCCTCGGTCCTCGGCCTGCACTTCCCAGCTGTCTGGTGAAATGCCGCATGCCTTCATGTCCCTCTTGCACACATCCTTGAAGCGGAGTGAGGGGCGGCCGACTCTTCTGGTGCCAGTGGCCAGGTGACCATATACGATGTCCTTTGGCAGCCTCCCATCCTCCATGCGTCGGACGTGTCCCAGCCATCGAAGGCGGCGTTTGCTCAGCAGGGAGTACATGCTTGGGATACTTGCACGCTGAAGGATCTCGCTGTATGGGACGTGGTCTTGCCAGCTGATTTTCAGGATGCGTTGTAGGCACCGTATATGGAAGGAGTTGAGTCGACGCTCTTGCCTCATATAGGTGCTCCAGGTCTCACTTCCATATAGGAGGGTGCTCAGAACGCAGGCTTGGTAGACTCGAGTCTTGGTGTGCACTGTCAGCGCGCTGTTTTCCCACACCCTCTTTATTAGTCGGGCCATGATGGTGTTTGCCTTTCCAAGCCTTCTCTCCAACTCCACATCAAGCGAAAGAGTGTTGCTGATGGTTGACCCCAGGTAAATAAAGTTGTTGACTACTTCCAGGGTGGCGCCGTCGATTCTGATGGAAGGGACAGTGGTGACATCTTGAGCACTGACGTTTGTCTATTTTAGGCTGATGGTGAGCCCGAACTGCTTTATTGCTTTTTTTTTTTCGTCATCTTTATTGACGTACATATTACAATTATGTATGGTAAATTGTTTGTATACGAACAGAAAATTGTCTGAAGGTTAAAATATGCAAACCTCGAACATTATATATATATATATATATATATATATATATATATATAGAGAGAGAGAGAGAGAGAGAGAGAGAGAGAGAGAGAGAGAGATAGCTACAATGTAAGATTTAATCAAATTATATAGCCTGACTTGAAAATACAATAGGTCGATTAAGTGACAGAAATGATTTTGTACATACAGAAATGTCAATACACACGCAGAGAAACGGCTAAAATAAATAAATGTTAAGAAAAACATGGAGTAGAGCTATGATAACAAATTTCCTTTATGCTTAATAAAGAAAATTAGACTTTCGAATACATAAAGTATATTTATCATTAATGAATCGTCTATGGAAGTAAACAATTAACAGTTTATTTGTAGAACTAAGTTGCACATTGATTACCAAAGTAGTCTGCATATCGCTAATATAGCTTTGAATTTTATTTGTAAAGCACCTTGTAGCTTGACTGGCATGCACTCTTAGCTAAATGAAATATCCCAACGTTAAAGAATGGTTTTGTACAAACATTACACCTCACCTGTGAGACAAATATTAGTTTATTTTTGAACCCATGCTTAAGTTCCACCAAGCTTTACGAGCGCAAGGAATGATTTTGTATGTTGTGGAAAGCCTTGTAAATATACGGCGAAATATATGAGTTGTATCCAATGAATGAGGTCACTTTGCAATATTTTTAAGACATTTTCTTTCGCATTTTATTTTATTTATGGTCCTCAAAGTGTAGTCAACTCCACCCTCCACAGTTCTAAATACAAAATAGCATTTAACCTTCAAATTATATAACATAATCAAAGAAAAATGATTTTATGGTGTGAAACAAAAACATTTCCACATAATTTGATATAACACACACAAAAACCGATTTGGACCAAGCCAACTCTTCATGTGTATGTGTTTGAGATGACCAGAGTAAGAGGGAACAAAGAATGATCTATCCGTCAGTTAGTCATTCTTTAAAAAAACACTTTCCTTTGTTAGACGTCAGTCTAGAAACTAACAAAATTCTGTAACGTCATAGGCACTTCAAATTCTGTGTTTCACTTAGGAACTAAAACACCATATAAATTCTTAATGTAATTATTTTATACTTACAAAATGGTGTATGTGTGTGTGGTTTGGATTTTAACGCAGCGTTAGCACTTTTTCTGTCATAACGCTACGATATCGCGGGTTAGAACCCCGGCCGAGTCATAAAAAGGACTTATGAAAATGATAATAGCTCCTGCCTCGCTTGGGTCTCAGCATTAAGAGGCTATTGTTAGGACTGATCGGGCTGGTGTTAGGATAATGTGAATGGGTGGGACATGATGCAACATGTCTGGGGCATGATGCTACATGTCTGCGGTATGATGCCCCGATGCTAGACATGGCTATTAACTGCCACAATGCAGACATCGTAGCGATATGACTGAAAACTTGTTTAAGCCACATTAAAAAATTATGATGATGATGCAACTACGACTAATGTTTTCATTTGTTTGTTGTCCTGCTTAGGTGCGTATAGGCTTATGCAAAGGTTATGCAGTTAGCCATTTGTTTGTTGCCCTGCTTAGGTGCGTATAGGCTTATGCAAAAGTTATGCAGTTAGCCTCATCCCAAGTTAGCCATTTTCGCTGATGTTGTGTCTGAAGACACTCCGATGTCAACATAATACGATGCATGAAATGTCCAGTGATACTGATTATTGTCGTGACGGTAAAAAGTTATGACAGAAGAAATATAATGGCATTTATTCTATGTTGATGAATATAAGATATATTGTATTTAATTATACATTTACATGTCAATATTGATGTTTATACCATTTTTATCCACAGCGGGCCTTAAACCCTGGGGTATTTTTGTGTCTGGAGACATGCTGATTGTCACAGACGACCAGGCAGACAAAGTCCATGTTTATAGACTCCGTGACGGCATGTTACTTTCCATATCAGGGCAACTGGAGGCAGGTCCCCGTGGCATATGTTATGTAAACGACAAGGAAATATGTGTGGCCCTATCTAACGGTACGATAGAAATCATGTCAATAGAGAACACAGGTGTGATAACAATGGTCAGGAAATTACACCTTAAGACAGCCTTTAATAGATGCTATGGAGTTGCCAGATTTATTGACAAAGTTGTTCTATGTGGTGTCAAAAAGGACACAATATGCTGGTGTATAGTGTCTCTTCAAGATGGACAAGTTGAGACAGTTCACGAGATTTGTAATGGGTGGTATTGTCACTTGTCCACTAAAGACAACATGATTTATGTCTCGTGTAATTCTGGTCATAATGCACCTGACCATGGTGTATACGGATATAATATTCGGAACCCAACTAAACAGCCATTTATTTACAAACACAGGGAACTGAATTTTCCGTCTGGAGTAACTGTTGATGGCAATGGATTTTTATTTATATGTAGCTGGATCCCTCCCTGCATACATCATGTGACAGATAAATGTGAGTTAGTGAACATATACCGGGAGGGGATACCACGTCGTCCCAACACCATATTATGGGACCGTGGAATTTTATATGTCACAAGCTGGGAAACTAATGTGATAACTCGATACAAACCAGAGTATTCACATCACCAAGGTAATTGTTTTATTTTTTTATATTATTGAAATCGACCACATAATCATAACTTCATTATCAACATAAACAATTTATAAGATATAGACTAGATTTAAAATTAAATCAAAATTATAAAACATAGTGTAAAGTGCATTGAGCATGGTCATGTGTCGAGTCTATTGATCTTAAAGTATCAATAACATATGTCTGTCTGTCTGTCTGTCTGTGTGTGTCTCTCTCTCTCTCTCTCTCTCTCTCTCTCTCTCTCTCTCTCTCTCTCTATATATATATATATATATATATATATATATATATATATATATATATATATATATAGTTGCGAGTCTATGCTCTTAACATACGCAATAGAAGACAGTGACAAGCAGGAAGCTTTGTAAAATGCAACAAATAATTTATTTCTCTAGAAAACAAAGTGAAAATGAGATAAAAGAACTTACGGTATTGCGAATTAAATCCCAAAATAATCCAAGAATTACAGACACAAGTGCAAGTAATTTAAAGTCCTGAATAAAATTCGGTAAAAGTCCAGAATAAATCCAAAAACGGAAGCCGATGATGTGTATGTGGTAGCTTATAGAGTGTTGATGTGTCAAGTCTTTAGTTGCATCACAGTAATCTAATTCCAGATTTGTATTCACTCTAAATTCCAGTGAATGTCTCCGTCCAGGAATTTTATCAGAGTACTTTTGTATTTCCGGAGAAATCAATCACTTAAATTCAATTATTTGAAGAAATAAACTTCTGCCCAAGTGGACACAACATATAATTCAACTTCAAAGTGCTAGATCTTATAGCACGACCCAGAAATCCTCTCAGTTACAAGATTATATAGCTTTGTAATTAACCTTAGTTCTCATTTAGCATTTTCTAAGAAACGTTATTACCTAATGGAAAATAACCTTCTATAATGATCCTTAGGTTTGCAAAAGAAAAACCAAAACCTTTATTATGTAAACTACAATACGGAAATTCCAAAATCTAGACCTAAACCTAAATAAACATGCTTACTTATATTAATAATAATACTGATTTTAAACCCATATAGAAAGAGATTCATTTTAATATATATTAATTGTTTACACAGAACAAAATAAAAAAGTCAGTTCAGGTCACGCAGAAATGAGTTCAATTTTGGAGAAGTTCAAGTCCAACATACAACGTTACATTACAGTAGCATGTAATGAAGTAAACAAAATTACAATGAAACTAACAAACAAAGCAAATGAAATGTACATAGCAAACATATATATATATATATATATATATATATATATATATATATATATATATATATATATATATATATATATATATATATTGTTGCAACTCTGTGTTCATAAATTAAGCAACAGGAAACAGAAAAGCTAACGGGTTTTGTAAACTTTTATAAACGATTTAATTATCGATGTTATACGATAAAAATTCAAGAGAGAACTCCAGTATTATGAACTGAATCCAAAATAATCCCAAAACGTTCTGTTAAAGTCCAGAATAAAATGTTCCGTATAAATTTCAGATCCAGAAATGCACTGTGGTCCGCCAAGAATCGTCACGTTCTCAAAATGTCGTTGTCCATAACTTCTTTGAGGAATTCACAACAGTTCCAGAATATTATTATTGTCCATTGAGCACTTTCCATTTCCAATGAATAATCCTAACAAACGTTTTCCTCTGAAATTGTCAAAGCATAATATTAAACAAATTTGGTGACTTAATTCAAAGTATGAAATAAGAATCCGGAAAAGAGTGAATCCAAAATAGGAATCAATCTGATTACTCAGTTCTTTCTTTATTTACACCATATAATGTTATTTAAAGTCTGACAAAATCTTTTCAGTGCTCTCTGACTTTCTTGGTGACATGCACAGAACTCAGACTGTTAGATCACTAATTCATACATAACTTGCTGGAAAATCCCTGACATGAAATTAGATCAGTATTGGAGGGATTTAGGAAAGCCAAACAGTGTAAAAAAAAACATTTTTTAAAAGTCTTTT
Source organism: Megalonaias nervosa (assembly GCA_016617855.1). Classification (NCBI taxonomy): domain Eukaryota; kingdom Metazoa; phylum Mollusca; class Bivalvia; order Unionida; family Unionidae; genus Megalonaias; species Megalonaias nervosa. The sequence goes on from JAECUM010029661.1 coordinate 48,155, forward strand.
ACATTATTATTGGTCTTAATATTCCAAAAAGGTGTTACTGGACTATGTATCATCTTTTGAGTTTTATAATATAATTTTTTTGAAATCGTTTGAGACTATGAAGTTATATTTTATACTGTTTGATTCAATTGTTAGTACTATCGTAAAAGTATATTTATAATCCGTAGTAAGTGTTCATTCGTTACGGTGCAATGGTTCTAAAGTGAAATCAGCAACCGAAGCAGGTCAGAATGACATGCGTGTAATCAATGTAGGTCGAGCACACTGGTGTGGGAATTCAAAGTAAAATTTCTCTGACACACGCGCTCCAGCATTTGATTGGTTTAAGAAGATTTGAAGATCACATAAAGACTGCTTTGTTTACGATAATTTGAGGTTTTTCTAAATTACAGGAAATGATTGTTCGAGATTATTGTGAATTAAAGATTGTTTATTGTAAACATAAAGGACACTATATAATGAAGGTACATGCACCACGTTTATTCTCTCAGTCAGAGACATCGTTCGTAAAGGTCTTTCAATGGGAAGATAATGATTTACAACTATAAATTCGTTGGATATAGCGGAGCAGGATTTGATTTATACAGTCATTACCTTACAAATGAGTAATTTATTCAAGGATTTGAGTATCAATCTAAATTTTATCAGATTATGCAAAACTTCCCAGGGCTTCGTCTACCTTCATGGAATTACATTGAAGCAAAAGCATTCATATTAATAGGTCTGTTGAATTCAGTAGCGTTTTCACGGTAATACACAAACACTACACGTTCTAAGTTCGGATAACCTTAAAACAATTTTCTGGATTAGTTAGACATTAATAGAGTATTTCATGATTATTAGGATTATCATTATCATGATACAGTATAAGTTATTTTTAACTTCACTTTGTTTCAGTTAACATTTTATATAAATAAATGTATCTGTTGCAAACTAGAATGCTTGTTGAGGTCCTTATACTGTTAATAACGATTAAGCCCTTAGACGTAAAAAAATAACTGCCTCTGGAAACCTTGTTGATGCAGACATTATAAGGCAACAAATATTGATTACCTGACAAGGTCGTAGGTGAGGAACGCACACATTCTACAATTATTCTGCTAAATGGTTCGTCAAATGCAGGAAGCAGGAAATGCTTGTAAATGAGCTGTAGGTATATTTTGGTTCGGTTTTCCTATCATCTGACAAATGTAACAAGGTCTACAGTATTTGGAAACATCATTTTTTATTTGCTGCCAAGCAAAATGATCATAGATCTTGTGATATATTTTACTAACTCCTAAATGATCAGCCAGTGGAGTTTCATGGGCTAAGCTAAGAATTGCCTGTCTATATGAAGTAGGCACAACAGTCTGATAACTCACTGACCACTCGTCACCAGCAGATACCTCTGGTATTCTTCAGTTTCTCAGAAGGACTACATTTTTCAATAGATAGCAAATTGATATTTCTGCTGAATCAGCTTCGCTAATAGCCCTCTGAAACAAATTGGAGATCTCAAGATCTTTCTTCCTTTTCGACGTCAAGTGATTGTCGTTTGTCACTCTGATTAGAAATGAGAGAATCTGTGGTTAAAAGAGCATCAAAATGATACTTTGATCAGTAACAGGAGGAAACAATGACATCATCAAAGGCCTGATCAATACATGGGTCAGCCAAAGGAATAATTTATGATCATATTCATTCCTAAGAGTTCGTTTTGTCAAAGCTTCTGTAACTGCACAAGCAGGGTATAAATTAGGGATTTTGTTTCAATTAAGATCAACCTTTCGATCCCAAAAAGGCTTGTCAGTTACAAATAGATTAACCATAACCTTATCACAAACTATGCCATTGACTAGCAATATACGAACACCTTCAATGGTCGAAGAATTTACAGTGCCGAAAAGACTGGTCCTGAAATAAAATCTGATGGCATTTAACATTAGGAAGTGGAATTTGAATAAAGCTGCATTCTACTCCCTGAACTAGAACACTTTCAGAAGAAGAAGAAAACTTCTTAGACAAACGATGAGTACCAGATAATAAAAGACTCTGAGAAGTTCCTGTCTCGCTTAATATTTTAATAGGCATATGACTGGCCTAATAACAAATAAGTCATGTAGAAACTTTCAATATTAATGGCTCATAATTCTCCATAATAGAATCAGACTCGGTTTTGTTTGACCCAACAAATGTATTGTATTAATACATGATTTTGACCTTGACCTCTTAAGAACAAGAGCATTTGGAACAGCTTTGTCTTTATTATGTTGCTTTGTTTTCAGCTTGGAGCAGTCATAAATAATGTGCTCTATTTAATCACTATATATATATATATATATATATATATATATATATATATATATATATATATATATATATATATA